>PVLD010013953.1:29304-54157 GCA_004027595.1 Dinomys branickii | reverse complement strand
GCGCGAAACGTGGGACCGCCGGGCGTCTCCGCCGCCAACAAGCCCATCTCTGTCGGGAGTCACCGGGGGGCTGCGCCGGCTCGGGTGGCGGGAGGGATCGAGGCGTCCGTGCTCTCAGGGCGCTAGGGCCCAGCAAATCCTTCTCTCCGCTTCCGGCGGCGTTTGTGGCCCCCCACGCGGCTCGCCCGACACGCGCGAAACGTGGGATTGCTGGGTGTCTCCGCCGCTAGCAAGCCAATCTCTGTCGGGAGCCGCCGGGGGGCTGCACCGGCTCGGGAGGCGGGAGGGCCCGAGGCGGCCGCGCTCCCACTGCGCTTGGACCGATCTCAGCTTCTTCCCTGCGGGGATCGTCCCTGGCTCCCAGCGTCTGGGACTTTCCCACGTCTCGCCCCGGCAGCCTGGTCCGCCCTACCACATCTCCCCGGCATCTCAGATAAATACGCCCAGTTTAAACTTCCCAGCCGAGGTCCCGGCATTCACGCTCGCCAAGTCTGTCTCGAGCTGGTGGTGTTTATTAAGGAGGTTCGCTCCCTTGCTGCTCACCTGGTCGCCATCTTCCCCGGATCTTGCATCTGCTTTGTTCACTGCAGACGTGCACTAGCCCCTGTAGTTCTCGGAACATGCTGTGCACTCTACATATCTAGTGAATGAATAAATAAAATATTGAGTGAATGAATACAAGTGCACCTACAGCTCCCTTACGTTTATTGCCTCCTTCTCCCGCCCTGCTCATGGACCCCTTTGGTGATCATGTGTACACCCCTTCCTCTCCTTCCCCTTCTCTTTCCATATGAACTTCAATTTTTTCACTCAGAAGAGTAAATAAGAGGGCCGGAATATAGTCAGTGGCACCGCACCTTCCTGGCAAGCTCAAGGTCATGAGCTGGATTCCTGGTACGAGAAAAAAAATGTAAATAAAAAACGTTATTCGTGTTCTAAAGATGTTCTCCTGGAATTTACCAAACCTTCAATTTCTCAATAAATCACTAACATTCTTGATGCAAATCTCACCCTCAGTGCCTCAGTATGTGTGCTTGATAAAATGTTTCTATATATCTATGGGAGGCACTTGGAAAACTATGCATGTTTTGTTACTAAATATGTGTGGAAAACCCATAGTAATGTTCTAGATGTGGTGTATTATTTAGAAGAGTACATATGGAGTGAAATTTGAAAATGGTAAGAGGATGCCTAAGGTTTCTGTCAAAGTTATGAGCATCTCAGTATAATATTTTAGTCAATCTTACAACCCTATTAGGCATGTTGGTCTTATTAGACAGAATCTAACAGGTCAAGAAAAAAGATTTTAATTTCCACCTGATTCTAAATCCCTCAACATTATATTACTTGGTAATTGGCCGCAAAATGTGGGGACAATTACCAAGAAGATAAACTGAAAATATGAACATAGTTTTCTTTTTCTCTAAGAAAGTTTGTCACTGAGCAGGGGAGATAGCTCAGAGGCACAGAACCTGCCTGACAAGTGTGAGGTCCTGAGTTCAATTCCCAGTACCAAAAAAAAAAAAAAAAAGAAAGAAAGAAAGTTTGTCATTGATCACTACTTTAACAGCTTTTATGCACATAATTTCTTTTCTAACAGGAACATCTCATCATTGTTCATGATTTCACTTCCCCTTTCATAAACTTACCCATTTTGCCTACACAGCAACCGCTCTGGTCTGTCTCTGCCCCACCTGTTCAGATGTTTCTCGATGTCTGCTAACACTGGGGTTTTTTTTCTGTCTTTCTCAGGCTCATTGAAATGCAGACTGATACTTCATCATATACAAATATTCTTTCCTACACAGAATAGGAAGCTTCTGAAAGAGTTAAGGATAAAAGTTTTGTCATTCACAATTTTTTAGGATTCAAAGGGTCTGTTTTATTTATTTTTTAATTTTAAAGAGAAAAAATGATACAGAATTTCAAAATAAGATAATAGGAAAGTCACAGTGGTTAATATATTGCATTTTCATCTTCAAAGTAGTTGCTCAGATCATAAGACAGAGGCATGAAAAATTGATCAAACAATATGTTATACTCCTAAGGTCTTTAATTTTTAAAACAGAAAATGTACTTGTGCCCCTCTTCATTCTGAAGATGTTTGTTTCATTATAATAAATCAGTGATAACTATATTTCTCTTGTTCATCCCCAAAATACACTCACACATCTGACTTGCATAGTGGTCAAACTCCAATAAATTTTGGAGTTCTCATCTGGGACATCCAAGTAGTTGAGAATCCAAGAGGTGAAAGGGTATTTCTGGCTCTCCAGACCTATCTGGGGTGAGCCTGGGTTTTCTTCGTTTATGTGGAGTGACTGTGTCCTATGTAAATTCACCCTTCTCATGCTGGATATTTGCCATTTGTGGTGTCTAAGATTTGTTTTTTCAAACTTCTCGCTGTGCCAGATAACATCATATTTAACATACTGGGCTGAGTATTTATATGCATCTAGCTGTTTCCTGCTCTTGGCTTGGTTGGGTTTAATTATCCTGATAGTTTCAATGGGTTACTTCTTGATATCCTATAATCTATCTTCTGTGACAAAACACATTTTTCCGCATTATTTACTGAGCATTACCTTGGGGATTCAGGCTTTTAAGATGTCCTTTTTTATTTTAAGGAGAATATTTAAAAAGTAACAGTGGCAAAATACAAACAAAACAAAGCAAGGTCATTAAAAGTGATACGGGATTTCAAACCAAACGATAGGGATTAACAGTGGTTGTTAAATTATGTATTGTTATTGTCAAGGAAGTTGCTCAGATTAGCAGGTGTAAAAATAGAAGATTGATCAAACCATTAAAGGGAATAAAAAATAATAATTTAAAAGAACATTAGAGACAATACATAGTTTCACTAGACAGGATGGTAAGAATTCACCAATGGTTGTTACACTACATATTGGTGCCTTCATATAAATTGCTCAGATTACCAGATATAAGCATGCAAAATTGGTCAAAATATATAAATAAAATTGGAAGCATTAACTGTTCCCCTCAGTAAACCACCAAACCTCAGCAGTACAGTTATGTCAGCTATCCATATATATATGTGTGTATATATATATATATATGTGTATATATATATGTACACATATTTGTTTTTTGCCTTCTTTCCTTCTTTCTTTTTCTTCTTTCCCTCATCCCAGTTGTTCCTTCCTTTTAGCAATTTCTTTCCCTTTACCATTATCTATTGTACATTTTGGGTTTTATGTACTATTTCATTTTCTTACACTAGGGAGGCAATATAGTGTTTACACATGTGGATCCAATTTATTTCACTTAGAGTGAAATGAGTATGGTCTCTAGTTGCATCCATTTACCTATAAAAGCTTTGAGTTTACCTTTTTTATAGCTGAATAATACTCCACCGTATAAAATACCACACTTTTTATCTTGCCTGCCTTCATGCAATGCTTCCATCAGTCTTACTCCTGGAGCATCTTTTGCTGTTTGCTTAGCTCTCTGTAACTGCCTAGGCCTGGAAGCCCCAGTGTCTACAGCTTCCTAATCAATCTTTGCCCGCTTTCATTCCAGCCCAGTCTGGGACTTGTCCTCTCCATCACTCAGCCCCTTGGATTCTGTCCTCTCAGGAAATTCAGCACCCGTGGGGTTCTCTGGAAAGTAGCAATTCTGCATCCTGCTACTTGATAAATACATGGTAGTAAAAGCAATACTTGATGACCACAGAGTAAAGTATTATTTCTCCAAGATAAAACTGTCCCATAACAGTTATAGTAACCACTTTCTATAGTGTAATTCTATAGGCAATACCATTTCTAAGTAATTTACACCCATTAGCTATTTAATTACCCTTCTCAGTAATTATGCTCACGTCTACATCCTTGCATATTTCCCTTAGTGGTTTTTGAGTTTTGAGAAAGGGCAGTGTAATTAACTGAGTAATTGTCCCTCAGGGAACCTCCCTCCCTCCCTGTTACTACACTCCTAGACTGCGTGATCTCTTAGACGGAGGAAGACAGCCCTCCAGCCCCCGGAGCAGGGAGGTGGTAATGCCAAGGTGGCAGGCACCTGCTGGAGTGAACCTCCTTGTCCCCCGCGGTGCTGCGGTGAGTGCTCACACTTCTGGGCTCCCCGCTCTGCCTCCTGCAGCAGCTTCAGACAAAGTCTGCCCTCCACCCCATAGCGAAGCCCCTAGATTTTTCTGTAATCAGTAGTTGCTGCCCCAGGGTTCTGAACCAGTGTGGTAGTACAAGTGGATGGCAGGTGAAGAATAAAACAAAAACCTCAGAGGACTCCGTGATGATGCAAATAGTTTTACATTTGTATTACTTCTAGTTCCTCGGGCACTGAACGTATCTTACTTAGATCCTCCTCCCAGAAGGAGAATGCCTTGTCTTTATGCTCCCCTCCGCGATGAGACCCGTCAGGCAGGGACTAGGAGGAGCTTTATTAATAGAAACCTGTGTATAAGGCAATGACGATTAATCTCTTCCATGAATACCAGATAGATGTGATAGTATATGGGTTGGTGGGAAAGAAATACTAACATTTACCGGTTGCTGAAGGCTCATGTTAAATACCGAGAATGTGCATGCAAAGGAGATATTAGCACATTTATCTTTAAGAATAAGGAAGCAAATGCACCCAAAAACAAAGTAGACAGATTTATACTGCACCAAGGATTCATCTCAAATTCTGTCCAGCGCCAGGTGTAAAGGATTCACTGTGTCACATTTTCTTTTTTATTTTTTCTCTTCTTATACTGGTGTGAAGTCTCAGTGGTCCTTTTTGTCACCTCCCAACTGAAAATGTTCTTGTTGCACGATGTCAGCTCAGCAGAATGACTGTGTTTAAGATCTCTTTCAGGAAAACTTGACCCTAACTAGCGAGGGAGACACAAGACAGGAGAGAAGGGAGATGCAAAACTTTAAGAGACACAGACAGCAAAAAAGCCACCTGAAGAAGAGCACAGAGGGACAGAAACCCTAGGGGAGGAGAGGCCCTTACTTCCAGCATCTGCAAAAGTTTGTCCTTTCCAGGATCAGATCACCTGACGTGCGCGAGGAACAGGAGGCAGTGCGATCGCAAGCTCGGTAAGGCAGTACGAAGGCAGAGCGGCTTGGATTGGACTAATGTTTGACTCACGTAAGGAACTAAAAGGGTCTGTTGCTCTTTTGGAGGTGAAGAGGACACACGAAAATGGGACAGACAAGTGGAAACAGTACGTACCTCCTTTGTCCTCCGGCCATGGGATCTCTCTGACACGCATGATCAGAGGTCAATGCTTTGTCGCTGAACTTCCCCACTTCCAGTTTACTTAACTCTTAACGACACACAGAGCTTTTCTGAAGCTAATATATACTGAGTTAAACTACATCAAGAGAACGTTAAGTGCCCAGGGGTCCCATATCTGGGCAGGCAAAGAATTTGTTTTTGTTGTTTCATCCCATATTTTCATGAACAAAAAAAAAAAATCAATGATTTCAACATACTAGTGTATAAACAGTTTTCCTTTTCTCCACAGTGTAGTCCAAAGTACTGCCTTAGATACCCTTTCCTATTATTTTTCAGTATCATGCTTTTTCATTTAACCTGGAAAATATCTACTAACTCATTAAATTTCAATTTAGACATCCCTTCCCAAGGAAGTTTTCTTGACTTCCAAAAATGAATCAAAGTCTTCCCCACCACCTCCCTTTTATGATGTGCTGAACTTTTCCTTTGTAGAATTAATATCACTGGAGAGAAGTCTTCAGGGTATTTAATAGCTATGTTCAAGCACTGTGAAAAGAGGCATCTGTGACCTGTTACTGAAAGTTGCAGAGAAGATCTTCTGTGTAGACACAGGACTCTACATTAATGACACCCTACATGGTGCCTGACAGACAGGAGCACTGAGTGGTTGTAGGTCCACAAGTCAGAGAAAAATCTAATACTATCCACTCTGGAATAGTGAGATCTCCCTTCCTGGGTCAGTTCAGCAGTGGCTGAAAGGGAATTCATACTAGGGAAGATACAAACATTCTCAGCAAGTGTGTGAACTATGCATCTGTGTGTGTGAATAGAAAAACAAATGTTTACGTATGCGGGGCGTTTGGGGAGCTGGGTTCATAGAACTGCCTTCAAAAATTTCTCCTATCCCCCCAGTTATGAGTAATCTCACCCAGGTTAACACTCTGTACATTCTGACCAGACAGTTTGCTTCTTTGCTGCCTTCCTTCTCCTGGAGAGGAGAACACTGCAGGAAAATCCACTGAGGTACCTACTGGTTTTGCCTCCGTGAATTGAATAGTGCGTCTGAACCGTAAGTACCAATGGATGAGGTAAGTTGTAATTGAGAATTGCAAGTCAAGATATTGTGGATATAATCTTGACAATGTCTTCATGAACCTTAAAGTCTGCATACAATAAAATCCACCATTCTAGGTTCTTAGCTCTTCCTGAATGATTTAGTCCTTTGCACACAATCATTCTAGCTGCTTCTGATACTTTTTTGTTAGGAATTAACAATGGCTGCTCTACTGCACATCACTATCTTCAGTGAGGTCGCTCAGATAACCAGATGTGGGAATGCAAGGTTGAGCAAACAAAAGACAATAGTAAGCCATAAAAAAACATTAGAAATAATACAGAGCTTGATTAAACAAGATGGTAGGAAATCAACAGTGGTTGTTATATTGCATATTGTTGCCTTCAAATTAGTTGTTCCAATTAACAGATACAAGCATGCAAAACTGGTCAAGAAAAAAAATTTAAGCATTAACTGTTCCTTCAATAAACCAATAGACATCAGCAATACACTTGTCCCAGCTATCCTTATATGTACACACATATATTTTTCTTTTAAAGAGAAAAGAATAAGAACAAAATAACACCCCAGTACCGCAAAAAAAAAAAAAAAAAAAAGAACAAAATAACAAGAGCAAAGGCATAAACAAACCAACTAAAAACAAAAGCGATGCAGAAGTTCAATGGTTGTTACATTGCATACTTTTTAAAACCCTAAAAACCTAAACCCACTCGGACCCAAGCTCCTGGGAGTAAGTCCTGATCTTGCTTTAACTCTCCTGTTTTCTCCGCTCTCTGTTCTCTCTCCCCCCTTCCCTCGGACCCCAGTTGTTCATATAACTATATATATATCAGATATTCTTACGCTATTTTATATACCACGCTTTGTGCCTTATATTCAGACACTTGTCAGTAATGTCTGCTCACCTGTCCCCAGCACTCTCACACATCTTGATTGGATACTCACATATGTCTTGTTTCCCCTGTAGCTCTCTCTGGTCAAACATCTCCATGCCGACACAGCACAGCCATTTCTCTCTGGTACAAAGTGCACAGCGATTTCCATAAATTCTATCAGCCTAAAACTTTCATCTAATGGAAACGGCAGTAACATCTTTCACACTGGGGATTTCCTAATGGTGGGATCATCTATCAATTTTCCAAAATGAGACCTTTGGCCCCTTGAATCTAAGTTCACTCTTGGCTGCCATCTCCTCCATGCCAGTAATCTTTCTTCATAATAATGTTATCTTGCTAGTTTGTTTCTCATTTTTTGAGGCAGCACTGATCTCATGGGATGAGATTACAACATGAAGAATTCCAGTAGCTCTTCAGGATTTTTACCTATGACCTTCATCTTGGTGGGTATCCCCGGGCTGGAGGCAGAGCACATTTGGGTATCTATCCCCTTCTGCCTGATGTACCTCATTATATTCCTTGGGAATGGCATCATTCTTCATGTCATCAGAACAGACCCTGTGCTACATCAGCCCATGTATCTCTTTCTTGCCATGTTGGCATTGGCTGAAGTTGGTGTCTCTGCATCCACCCTCCCTACAGTGGTTGGCATATTCCTTTTTGGTGTGACTGAGATTAGTTTTGAAGCATGCCTCCTCCAGATGTTTTCCATCCACTCTTTCTCCCTAATAGAGTCAGCTGTGCTGCTGGCCATGACCGTAGACCGCTTTGTGGCCATCTATTGCCCCCTGCGTTATACAGCTGTCCTGACACTGCCCCGCATCTTTGCCACAGGAGTTATCCTTGTACTGAGAAGCATTATGCTCATGGCCCCATTGCCCATGCTCCTGCAAAGACTGCCCTTTTGTGGACACAATACCCTCTCTCATTCCTACTGTCTCCACCCCAACCTTATTCACCTACCTTGTGGGGACATTTCTGTCAACAACATGTATGGACTTTTCATTGTTACCTCCACTTTCGGGCTGGATGCACTGCTCATTGTGGTCTCCTATGGGCTCATACTCTACACCGTACTGGGGATTGCCACTGGAGAAGGACGCAAGAAAGCTCTCAGCACATGTGGCTCCCATATCTGTGCTGTGCTTGCTTATTATGTGCCTATGATTAGCTTGTCCATGGTGCATCGCTTTGGACACCATGTGTCCCCTCTGCTACAGAGCATGATGGCCAATGCTTACCTCTTCTTCCCACCTGTGGTCAACCCCATTGTCTATAGCATTAAGACTAAGGAGATCAGTCACAGCATTGTCGGGATGCTGTCAGAGAAAAGAACCAGAGTGTAGTCAAAGGTCATTGTAAAAAAGGGGCCTTTGTTCCTTTGGCATTCCTAGCTTAATCACGTGTGCTCCGAGCTTACTCATACGACCCAAGTTACCTTGAAACATGGTGTCTAATAGGCATTTCTCCATGGTATGGTCATGAACTAAAGAGGAGAGATACAAAGCTATTAAATCATGTGCCAACCAAAACCACACAGAACTGATGCTATTTTAAAGCATACTGTGTGACATGAGGTTTTCCATTACCGAGCATACCTAGACAAGGAAAACAGGAAAGATTGTTTATGAAGACATAATGCTCCTCATTATAAAAAAGAAATCAGGAGTTAGAAGGTGCCCTAAGAAATCTGTTCTGCCCCTTGAGCTAAAGAGAGAGGAGATGAAGTAAGTTACACTCTCTTGGGTTACTGTTCTCCGAATTCCATAACAGGGAACACACCAGCTAGCTCAAAGGAGCCATCCCTTCTAGACTGTGATGTGGCATTCACATAATTTCACAAAGGCATCAGGTTAGGAGTTCCAAAAATTAGAAGCTCTGTCTGTTATTCAAAGTTCTGAAATCTGCTCACAGGGATGCAGGAAATGTCAGTGTCCTCTTTAGAAATTCTAATAATCTATCTGATTGGACATGCTTTTCAAGAATTTAAATAATATAAAGATCTGTAATTACATTAAGGACTTTAATATTTCAGTCTTTACACTGAGAGAGCATTCATGCAGTTATTATACTTCAGGTGAAAAGCTAGTACATTGGCATAGCAGCATTATACTGAAACTTGTACGTCCAAGTTCTAGCACTGGAACATAGCTGGGCGGATTCTGGAGTCGGAGCTATTAACCCATAATGTACCTCAACTGAACAAAAGCTAAGTCCCTTTGAATCTTGTGTAATCAGTCAAGTAGAATTTCCTGAACACATTCAGTAGGTCACTCACAAATTCTAGGCCCTAAAGACAGAGAAGTGACAGAAGAGACAAGGTCCCTTACACTCATGGAGCATAGAAAGTATTTTACCCTGACAACCTCCAGCCCTCTATACACTCCACATTCTGTGATCGTGTTTAGAATTTATTTTAAAAGGGCATTAAAATCCTCCCTAAAAAAATAACACTTTTGGTTATCAGTTCTAAACATTTAAGTGATTATCTTTGATTCATGCAAAACAGAGGAAGTGAAACACGGAGGCAGAGTCCAGAAGTGATTAGTAAAAGAAGGTGCCTATAGCCGCATCGTAGAGATACGATGCGGAAAGCCAGTGACAGAACTATCGAGGAAAATCTAGCAGGTAAACACACAAGAAGAACTATCCCACAGACAGCCAGAATAATCAGTATGCAATTATTCCCCAGGATGAAAAGAAGAAATATCTTTAAAGAATCTGGTGAAAGACATCCCACAGCTAGAGAGATACAGGAGAGGTGACGAAGCCAAGATGTTACAAGGCTTAACATACAGTGAGAATCTCAGCAACTCATTTCCTTTTCCTAAGGCTGCATGGTGAATCTATGTGCTTCTTTATATATGTAAGGCTGGTGAAAACATGGAGGGTCTAAATGTAGCTAGCTTGTCTTCAGATGCTTGTGAAGTTGTACTCAAGTTAGTGTACACTTTTCAATTCCACCCTAGAATGAGTCTTTCACGTAAGGTGCTCATTCTGCCTCCGCTCCTTCCAACCTTTATCCCTCTACTGTTCTGAAGTCTCGGCTCACAGATCATTTCAGCACCAGGCAAGCTGAATCCTAAAAAAAATTATACCGTGAAAACAATTAGAAATCTGTCAGAATCTGTGAAATTTAATAATAAGCAGGATTCACTGAGACTGTCAGGAAAAGTAAGATTTAGGTCTCCTATTTTCTGTCACTATGATTATTACTGAAAATTACAACATAGAATCTTTGTTATAGTTTGTGTCTAGAGGCCCCGCAAAGCCTCAAGAGGCCACAGGCAGGGCTTTTTCAGAGGTGGCTGGATCTAGAGTGTGTGACACTGAAATCGATTCATGGTGCAGTGTTAGGATCAAGGGCACTAGAGTTAAGGGTGTGAGTGCTGTGTGCCCTAAGTAGCCTGGATAAGATAAAACAGGCAGAAAGATGCTGTTAAGGTCTCTTTGCTTGTTTTGCTACATTCTGCCCCACCATGAACTGTTTCTGCTCTGTGGTGCCTGTCTGCCACACCACCCCGACTTGGAGCCAGCTAATTATGGACCGAAACATCTACAAACTGTGAGCTACATAAGCCGTTCCTCCTTTAACTTTGGGTGTTGGGTATTTTGTCTCAACAACAAGAAAAGTAACCAAATAACCAACCACGTTTGGAAGCCATTCTTTGATCTTTTATCTTCTCAAAAGAAGAAAATTTACAATTATTACATTTAAGTATATAGGCAAGTACCATACATTAAGATTTAGAAGACTTTAAATGTGCAAAGTATTACAGGTATTTCTACACTTGTCAGAAGAACATTATTTGTTTCAAGCCAATCCACCTACCAAGAACAATTAAAAGTTAGAGAAATAATTTTAAGTAACTTCAGAGAGCCCCCTGGGCAATGAGAACATGAAGGTCATGGCTCTGAAGGGAAGAGCAGCCTAAAGAGTTCAGCCTAATATTTGTTGCCATATTTCCCTTTAAGGAAGTTATCAGTTCAAAAGTAATAGGCGATAAAATGAAAAGCAGTTATAGCGGTTTCAAAGGGCCGGTGTGAAAGGGACAACTGTCAGAACTGTCAAAGTCTATAAATTCACAGTGATAATGATAGCTTCCATTACAGACTGCTGGCCACAGATGTAGTGAAGCAGAGGGAAAAAATAAAAGTCACTAGGTTTTGAAAATCTTGTTACATCATTAAAGAACTTTTATGTAATTAACAATTAAATATAAGCAGTTACACAATACATATTTTTTTCAAATGCGTAGAGAACATGTAACAAAATGGCTTGATCTGGTTTGAGACCAGAGAAAATATTCATATTGTAATAATTATTAGGCAATATATACTTATGAAATGACTGCTTTTATCTATGGTTACAATTTACCAGTAAAAATGTACATTAAAAAGTAATAGAGTCCAGCATTTTTAAAGTGTGATAACTGCCTGCTTTGTGTGATGGAGAGGGATAAACACTCGTCTCTAACTTATCTGCATATTGGATTTCATAAAATATCCTGTTTTAGATTCCACATGCCCTGATCCTCTTTCCTGAATTCCAGGTGCCTCAATTTCATAAAAATGGAAGAGTTAATTTCTTATTCACTTGTTTTGCTGCAGTCAGATGCCTTACTTCTTTGCTCTACCAAACCAACTGCCAAATACACATTTGTTTTACTTTTTGTTTTTTTAAAATTTCTCATCTGCTATTATTTTCTCCCACCTCATACTGTCCACCATAAGTTTGTATTAGGATTAACGTGTGCACAAGTATGTGTTCAACTGACCTAGTCCACACATTCTGACTTGCACCCTTCTCTTCTGTCCTCCATCATCATATGCAAGATAAAGTTTAAAACATGTCTCATACTTTTCTGGAGTTATAAACTATACTTCTGTCAGTATGAGCAAAATGAAAACCAATAGTTTACAGCTCCAACATTGTTCAAAACATCTTTCATCCTCTTCGAATAAAGAATTTAACAGGCTTTTAAATTCTAGTTAACTCCTTCTTCGTCACATGTGTATCTATAATGGTTAATTTTATATTCACATTTTAATAAAGTATTACTGAAAATGTTACACTTTCACATGATTCAAGAGGGTGCATATATCAACAATATTTACTTACAGTCTATAAATTGTAGTAATCGAGAAATAAAGTCTTCCTCTCCCAAATTCTATTGGTTATTTAATTTCTTCCTTTTCAGGATTCCTAACTCTACATTTTGCGCCATCACCACCATCTTCCTCCCAAAGCAGTGGAAATGGCGTAGAGGTGGCGCTCGCCTAAATGCAGAACGGCTCCAAACACCCACAGAGGGCAAGGACAGGGGAAATCACAAAGGAGCCACATTGAAGGAAGCATTCTGGGCCTTTAGTGATAAAAAAAAAAAATTTTTTTTTCCTAAGAAATAACTACACAGCTGCTGGTTCTCACTGGCTGGGGAGAATAATTGTGTAAGTCAGCTTTGCATAAACGCCAAGTTCCCTGTCTTTAGGTGTTGCTTGTCGTAGTCCCTCCTTGCCTGAGCTGAGCCCCAGCTTTCCTGAGGAAAAGGCGCCATCACTCCACACAGCCCCTACCCCCAGTAGGGCACTGTGAGAGGAAGTCCCAATTTGCCTCGGGGACCTGTGAATCTGAGGTGCCTCCCCAACATCTCCAGGCCATAACAACTCTAAATTTGGTGGTGTTCATGACATGACAATATTAAAGGACAGCTGTGCTCCAACATGTGTAATCCCCGTCACAACCAGATAAGCCACAGTGGGAAGCAGGAGAGAACCATGATCACCAAGACAGCATCTGCTGAGATACGACACCTTTCCATGTCCCCTCACAAAGTCCTCCCATTTCAGTATGACAGTGAGTCCAATATTTGGTACATGCACGACTCTCAGGAAAAGTTACCAGAAACACACTTAATATTACTGGTAATTTCCTTTTCTCACACTGTGTGTCTGTATATTCAGTGAAATCAAGAGATTTTTATTTTGTGGCTTTGTATTTTTTTATAATAATATTAAAGTATTTTCACATAAACTGCCTGGATTTCTCTCTACAGGGAGATAAAATATGAAATCTCTTGAGCGATTCTTAAAACTTCAAATTTAAACTGCAACCAGTAATGTTTCTTTTTTTTTTTTTTCAGTAAACTTAAATGTTCATTCCCTGACAATAATATTTCTCTGATAGGAGGTATACAATACTTCCTTGAAATACACAGTCCTCAACATTTAACTTTTACCCAGGTCTTGGATAACCCAGCTTTGCTGGAACATTTCTCAGTTCAAGAGAAACTGTTTCCAATATGAATCAATCCACATTCTCTCCAACCAAGAATAAGTTCTTGTTGTGCTGCCAGAGCTTCTCCTGAACAACTGAGAAGTGGCCTGGTCTCTCCCACAGGGACTCAGGTCTCAGAGCACAGCTCTCACCTGCCTCCTGCATTCCGGCCAGTGATCCCCAAGAACATATAATCACAGCTGAACACACAGCAGAGAACAGAAGGCAAGAGCATTGAAGAACACAGAGAAGAAAGACTCAGGTGAGCTGGGCTCCTGTAAGGATTGTCAACAAGAGAAGGGGGGCACCTGGCAAGTGATAGGAGGGGGTCTCCGTGGAGCCAAGGGGCAGAATTAAGCCAACCCACTTGAGAGACACATGGAGAGTAGCTGCGATTAGTGAGGTGTGACAGATAGGAAGCATGAAGCACTTCGTGGGGCAGTTATCAGCTACACTCAGTGAACAAAAAAGACTAGTCCTATGTTACACCAAGCTTATGGCCCTAAATTGCAACGTGTTTTCAGTGCCCGCTATTCCCTGTTGTCAGAACCTTGCCCTGAAAACTGACCATTACTGGCTGGCACCCCTGTGGCTCCTGTTTCCATTCGTCCTCCTCCTGGCCCTGAAAAAGTTTCATCAGATGTCTCAGAAAGAAGTAGGTATAAGGAAAGCATGAAACTTTGTGAGGAATAGACAGAAACCAGTCAGGGGCTTGTAAAGGACAGGGTTCATCACACAAGGACAGTCCCGGGACAAACCTGCAGATCTAAGTAAACTACACCCACATTGACGCCAAGGTCCTCCCCACTGCACGTGGTACAGAGGACCTCAGAATTTCACCTGTCTGGCAATTACTTGAGAGAGTAGAACTCACTGCCCCGAAGCTCAGGAAAAGCGTTCGCAAGTTTTCGCTGCGTTTCATAGGCATTTCATATTATGCCTTGGTCTTTCCTTCTTCACTCTCTCCTGCATTCTTCCTTTCCTTTCTTCCCTCTGTCTTTGTATCCGAAAGTTTTAACACACATGCACTGGCCTTCGTACTGTCCCGAAGGCAAAAGGACGGAGTATAAACCTTCGAGTTCGCTCTGATTGACTTCTGAACTGTGCATCCATCAGTCGTGTCTCCGTCCACTCGCAGCGCCCTCTGGTGAGCACAAACGCACACACACACGCTCATAACTGCAAACACGCCTGCATTTCTCACCTGATTCTCTTCACAACTTCTGTGGATCCCATAATTCCATTCTGCCTCTGGTCCTCCCGCATTGCCTTTCCCAGTGAAAACAGCAACAAAGTGATTCACTCTCTTTCTGGCTTAAAGCTCTCGGACCCCACCACCTCAGCCATATTAATCAAGGTGTTAGTTCTCAGTGCTCGCAGATTTTATGCACCTTTAGCTATGCGCTATGCTGTTTTTGATTTATACTGACATCCCAAGAGAACTTTACAGTTTTCATTATTTGATATCTTATTGATCATCTTCACTAGCCTCTGTAATTTGTCTACCATTTTGGCTTTTTCCTTACAGTTCATTTCTGAATGTTGGTCCACATCTTTCTCCTCATCAAATTTCCTAGGTATGAAATTAGGTTGACTCAATGGAATAATCTCTGAATACATATTTTAACTCTGTTGTGGTTTTCTGACTCAGAAAGTCCACTTTATCTTTATTTTCCCCTTCCCATTGGAATTTTATATTTTTTTGTTCCTTACACATTGCTGGCTTAAATGATTTCCCCACAGATTCATAGTTCAGCATTTTCACACTCATCTGTGGCTCATGGATGAACAGTATGGACCCTAAGAACTCACTAAATGTTAATTATTTCCTCTTAAGGTCATAAAGAGCTTCCATCTCAGAATACTATAGAAATCAATAGCCTCCTAATGGCCTAATGGCAAAGCAGTTACTTACTATTCTGAGCTTCTATTATGATGCAACCAACATGCACAAACCAAACCTGGTTTGTCCTCTTACTTTAGTGTTCCACATAAAAATAATTGTCACTATAACCCACACTTGCTCAAGCAAGAAACCTGGGCATCCCTCTGATATTTCACTGTCTCAGTACTGCCATCCAAGCGAATGATGTGAAAGAGCATAATCTTATTTTCCTGGGATACCAGTAGAAAATGAATTAAGATTTTAGATTTGATTATCTGCAAGTTATTTGAAGTATTAATTTGATCACTTTCAGTTAGTAAATACAAACATGTAGGCATGTAGGTGTACATGCAAGATCATTGCGGTGTATATTGCTAGAGGTTTGAAAGAAGCATAGAGCTAGTTTTTTGTATGTAACACAGGACACGAAAGTTTTTAAAAAGTGAGCTTTTATTAAGTGGAAATTTATGAAAGAGGATCCACAGTTGTTGGGCTACCTACTAGTGAACTGCTTAGTGGTGTTAGAAAAACAATACCAAATATATGCTTGTTGCATAGATAGATAACGAGTCTGTGGCAGCAGCGTGCTAATGAGAATGTTGGAACTTTTGCATTCCTCAAGTATGTCTACTAACATCACCCAAAATCCGTCCTACTTCATCCTCACGGGCATCCCAGGATTTGAGGGCTACCACATCTGGATTTCCATCCCATTCTGCTGCCTCTACACCATTTCTACCATAGGTAAGGCCTCCATCCTCACTGTCATACACACAGAGCCATCTCTCCGCCAGTCCATGTACCTATTTCTCTCCGTGCTGGCCCTGACTGACCTGGGTCTCTCCCTCACCACCCTTCCCACCATCATGGGGCTCTTCTGGTTTAATGCTCACAAAATCAGTTTTGAGGCCTGCTTTGCCCAGTTGTTCTTCCTCCATGGATTCTCCTTTATGGAGTCTTCTGTGCTGCTGGTTATGTCCTTTGACCACTATGTGGCCATCTGCCATCCCCTGCATTATGCTTCCATCCTCACCAATGAAGTTATTGGTAGAATTGGGTTCACCATCATTTGCCGCTGTACCCTGGCTGTCCTTCTCTCCCTCTTCCTACTCAAGCACCTGCCTTTCTGTGCCTCCCGCCTTCTCTCTCACTCCTACTGCCTCCGCCAGGATTTGATTCACCTGGTCTGTGCTGACACCAGCTCCAACAATTGGTATGGATTTGCTCTAGTCCTGCTCATCATTGTAATGGACCCTCTGCTTATTGTGCTGTCCTATGCAGTGCTTCTGAGAAGTGTCCTAGGGGCATCGTCTGGGGCTGAGAGACTTCGTGCTCTCAACAACTGCTTGTCCCACTTTCTGGTTGTTCTGGTGCTTTATGTCCCCGTGGTCGGTGTATCTATGACTCACCACTTTGCCAAGCACAATTCCCCACTGGTCCATGTTACCATGGCCAATGTGTACCTGCTGGCACCCCCTGTGATTAACCCCATTATTTATAGTGTCAAGACCAAGCAGATCCGCTGGGGGATCATCCGTCTCCTTTGCCCCCACACCATGCACGCAAGGTGAGGGAATGAATTTATTAAATTACTCATAAAAAGGAGTCATAGACTTCATAGCAGAGTATAATCAGAATAAGGAAGTGAAGACTGTAAAATAAGTCTCCATACTTTTATCAATGCACCATGACATTTTTCTGTCTCTTACTGGAGAGTTTTGGCTTATTGAGAGCTTCTAATGATGATAGTGTGTTTTGTTTAAAAAAAAAAAAAAACTCAAGAAAATGGAAAGGAATGTGGTACAAATGATATTTTTCTGCCAATTAATAGAACTGGCTTGAAAATAGCCCCCCAAAAAAAATTCTGGGAAGAGAAACCTTGGGATTCTGCCAATATTAGTAAAGAGAAAGACAGGATAGCATAAATAATTTCTTGATTAAAGATACAAATCCATTGAAAATTGTGGTCACAGATAATAAAGTTCACAGAGTCAAAATTTAACTGATAATCAGGTGAAGATGTAATCAAGAATTCTACCCTGTTCTTTGCTTTTCTAACTTTTGTCTCATTTCCATAAAATGTTATTTCTACCATGGTTGCTTTATTCTTTTCCACTGTTACGGTGCACACGTAACAGTAAGAATTTACCAAAATCCATAAAACTTAATGGTGGCACACAGTGAACTTTCATTGACCCATACTTCTTTTAAAAATCATTCAAAACATTACAGGATCCCAGAAGAGAAGGTACCATGTTACAAAAGAACCTGACTCTTATTATAATAATATAAAACAACAGATCACCAAGCTATGCAACTTGGGAGATGAATGGAATCTCAAAGGTTAAAGGGGAAGAAAGTACAATAAGCACTGCTCTTTAGCTCATAAAACAAAGTCTCATTGGAACACATATTAAAAGTTCCACATCTAGTTTTATGTACAGTGAAAAATTAAATAAATGAATGGCACAGAGTGGCAAGTTTCAGACACACAAGGGAAAACAGCTCATCTTATCCATGAATGAGGGTTGAAGGCGTCAGGGTGAAGCAATTTATGCTACATATAAGGGCCTATAAAACCAATTCTGTTAGGGCCAGGGATATAGCTCTGTGGCATAAACGCTTGCCCGGCAAGCCTGAGCTCATGAGTTCAATTCCTCATACCAAAAAAAAAATAAAATAAAATAAAATAAAGAAAGAAAGAAAAGAAAAAAATAACTGTTAAAAATTAGATTTTGTTATATATCTGTTCATACATGTTCATATTTTAGATTTGTATCTTACACAATATAGTCATCTGCTTGCATTTAAAACCTTGGAGAAAATATTAGATCTTCCTCAAGAAAGTTTTGTGGCATTCATTCTCAGATTTTTATCACCGTTCATGCTCCACCTAAAAGCATATATGATTATGTTCCCATTCTTTATTCTTAGTCAGTGCTTGAAAATGTTAGTTTAATAAAGGAAGAAATTAGATAATGAAACCCACTGGATACTACCCTGGAAGAAATCATCTTCTTTAAACTAAGACTTGGTGTTTAAATGGTCATCCTAGCATACAGAAGATATCATTGGTGGAATCAAATTTAATATTCTTCAAATAGACTACATGTGTGCCTGAGCACAGATACGTTTAAGAAAACTTTAATTAAATACATCTTAACATATTCAATGTCCATACAGTCTCTTCATTTAAAATTACTTTGACCAAGAATGTACCTGGTTTTATTATATCCTTTCTTACACCATTTTTCTTCCTTTCCACAAAGTTACTTGTCATAAAGAAAGAAAAAGATAGGAAGGAAGGAAGGAAGGAAGGAAGGAAGGAAGGAAGGAAGGAATAAGGAAAAGAAGAGGAAAGAAAAAACAGAAAGAAAATGTAAGAAAGAAAAGACAAAAAGTGAAGTTTGTCAAGCAATTTTAAATCTTTCCAAGGGACATCACACTAATATGAAAATTTCTGAGATACCAAGCTAAGAGACTACTAGTAGCACTGACATAGATTTCAAAAAAATAAATGACAGCAGTGACTGGGTAAAATACTCTATTAAAAGATAAATGGCTTCAATTTTATAGCTTTCAATAAAAGTAAGGAGATATCCAATGAAACTATTTGTTATTGCCATTAAAATATTTTGGATAGTAGATCATAATATGTATTTTGTAATTTTATTATAGAAGCATTCAAAAAACAATGGCTTTAAACTATGACAAGACAATTTCAAATAATCTACTTATTTATACTAACAAACTGTTCAATATTAACATTTACAGTAACAAAGAGTGAATTGAAATAAAATTCATTCTGAACTGTATCTCATATTACCATTAATAATTTTTAAGTCTAACAAAAAACCTATGCTCCTCATTAAGAAATTGTTTTCTAGTTAATTTATTTTTAATGTTATTACCCCATATTGTTTTATCAATGATGTATCACATACTAGAAAATTCATTTTTAAGCAATACTATATACTCACAATTTTTTTTATTTTAAAGAGAGAAAAAACAATAAAAATGATACAGAATTTCAAAACAAGATGATAGGAAATTAACAATGGTTATTATGTTGCATATTGTTATGTTCACAGTAGTTGCTCAGATTACCAGATATAGGCAGTAATAATTGATCAAACAATATAAACACTAACTATTCCTTTCAGCGAACTAATAGAAAATAGTGGTACAATTATCTTAGCTGTCTGGTGTATATATGCATATCTTTTTCCCATCCTTCTTTTCTCTTTCCCCCATCCCAGTTGTTCTTTCCTTTTGAGTAGTTTATTTCTCTTTTACTATATCTATTGTACCTTTTGGATCTTATTTACTCTTTCAATTTCTTATGCTAGGAGACAATAAGATGTTTGCACATGCGGGTTTGGTTTATTTCACTATGAGTATGGTCTCTATTTGCATCCATTTATCTATAAAAACCTTGTTTATTTTTCTTTATAGATGAGTAGTACTCCACTGTATAAAAATACTACATCTTTTTTCATTCCTCAGGTGATGGGCATTTTGTCAAATTTTACTCTGTCTCACTTTCTCTTTCTCTCTCTCTGTCTCTCTCTTTATATATATATATATACCATTCTATCTCTGTAATCTCAGCACTTGGAATGCTGAGGCAGGAGAATCGTTGTAAGTTCAAGGCCAGCCTGGGCTACAAAATGAGCTCAAGGCCAGCCTGAACTGCATAGCTGAGACCCCATCTCAAAAGACAAAAAATTAATAATAATAGTAATTTAAAACATGCAATTACATTATGTATTCAAAATTCTTCTATGAAGGTAAAATAAAAACTTGAGTCAAAGGAGACAAACATAATGACATAAAGTATGTGACAGGTGTGGTGATGTCCACCTGTAATCTCAGTACTTAGAAGCTGAGGCAGAAGGATCTCTGCAAGTTCAGCACCAACCTGAGCCAGCCTCAACTGGATAGCAAGACCTTTTCTCTAAAAGGAAAACAACTATATATATATATATATATATATATATAGTAACCTGTTCCTTAAATTCATGTCAAGTATCCAAACATAATCCACTGATATTCCATTGTGTATTTAAAGATATGTTAACTGTTTACTTTAAACTGAGGCATACTCATAATATACTTCAAAATGAATGTCAACAATTATAGAAATTAATAATAAAATTTTAAATACTAACCTCAAAATAATAGGTGTTTTGTTCTTTATTTTAAAGAGGACATAAACAAAAATTTGATGACCACCATTGTAGCAAAATAAGGACTTAAAAAACTCACTATGTACTGATGTCCCAGATAGGAAAAACCAGCTGGGCAGGACAGCATGAGGTAAGGAAAACATTTCCCTGTATCTGCAGGTCATGAAATGCATGAGACTGACAGCTTGACACTCGTTACTGATCAACCAGCAGGGTCCTGTCCATCCACTCTATACAGCACTAACAGTTGAGGTATTTAGAGCACAACACAGTGTTCTTTCCCATTTGACCAAGATCTCCAGGAGACCTGAGGAAGAATCCCACAGGACCAACAAGACCTAGGTTTATGGGACTGAGCAGGGGAGGGCCGGGGAACAAACCACACTGCATGCACCACACAGCATGGTGAGGACAGTGGGGCTGAAGGGACAGGAAGACCAGGAGGAAGAGCTATCCAGGCACAGTGATAGGAAGCACAGGCATTTACCTAAAAATAGTGTCTGGGATCCTACTAAAGCAGTGTTACATGCTCTGGCTTGGATTCATACAACCCATAACCAGGGCATGTGTTGTCCACGTGTTGCTTTACATCCCTGTTGAGGTCCTTCCCTCAATGGTATATCCTCAGAGTCTTGGAGTATAAACATTGGGGGTAGAGACCATTGGATGGTGGGTTTGGGGGAGAATCTGGTTCCTTACATAACTGAGGACTGCTTCAAAGCCAGATTTTCAGGTAACTTATGGTTTAAACAACGAAAATTTTGAGAGTGAAAAAGACTGTTATTAATAATGATATTGAATCTGGGTGTGGTGGTGCATGACTGTAATCCCAGCATTCAGGGGGCTGAGGCAGGAGGATCACTGTGAGTTCGAGGCCACTTTGGGATAGAAAGTGAGTTCAAGACCAGCCTGCACTGCGTAGTGAGACCCTGTCTCAAAAAGGCCAAAAAAAAAAAAAAAAAAAGATGCTGAAGAAAACAAGTCAATAAACTATCAATATCTAGAGCAAACCAGAAAACGTTCTCATTGTACTCAAAGACATACACCCGGGATGATTTTTAATGAAGAGTATTCTTAATCACTACCATCCCATTAAAATGACTGTTTGCTTTATTTCAATTGAAGTAGCATTAACCTAGAAGCTTTGAATATCAACTTGCTATTTGTTAGACCTTTCCCTAGGAGCCGTTAGGGAATAAAGAACAGGTGAATGTTTTTACCCTGAAATTCTCATGACCAATTAGAGGTGAAAGGTGTACCATGTGCACACATAGAGACATACACATGTCAATAAAATGTGGCAAGGAAAGAACTTGGACAGGAAATGTGGTTCAGATTCAAGACTCCTCCAAATGACTAGCAAACAGCTTGGTCCACTGCAGAAACACGATGGGAGTTTGTGCAGTGAAGAGCTGCCCTTTACCGGGAGTCGTTCAGGTCAGTTCCTTCTTGCAAGAGAACAAGGTGACAATCCCCTGTCTGATTGGCCTCGTTTTAACGCTGTAGATGATGGGGTTGAGCACTGGCGGCACAAAGAGGTAGATGTTAGACATGATCGTGTGGACCAAAGGAGAAGCGTGTTTGGCACCCCGGTGCATCACAGAGACCCCAATCATAGGCACGTAGTACACCAGTACTGCACAGACGTGTGATATGCATGTGTTGAAGGCCTTCCTCCGTCCCTCCCCAGAAGCGATACCCAGCACAGTGGAAAGAATCAGCACATAGGACACCACGATGAGCAGTGAGTCCACACCGAAAGTGGAGAGGACAATGGACAAGCCCAGGACACTGTTGAGCCTCGTATCAGCACAAGGCAGCTGGATCAGGTCTGAATGCAGGCAATAGGAGTGGGAAAGAACATTAATGTGACAATAGGGAAGTTGCCTCAGAAGGACAGGAAGTGGGGCCATGAATGCCACACTCTTCAGTGTAATGCCCAGACCCATGGAGATGATGCGGGGTAGTGTCAGGATGGCTGTGTAACGCAGTGGATTGTAGATGGCCACAAAGCGGTCATAACTCATGGCCAACAGGACGCCTGACTCCATGCAGGAGAAGGTGTGAATGAAAAACATCTGAGCCAGGCAGCCATCAAAGTCTACCCTGAGTGCATCAAACCAAAGAATGCCCATCACCGTAGGCAGTGTAGACACAGAGACACCCACCTCAGTGACAGCCAACATGGAGAGGAACAGGTACATGGGCTCATGTAGGGCTGAGTTGCGCTGTACTGCTGCCATGATTAAGCTGTTGCCCACAATGGCCACAATGTACATAATGAAGAAGGGGAGAGACAGCCAGCCATGCTGGGCTTCCAGTCCTGGGATGCCAGTCAGGAAGACAAATAGGAAGCTGAGACTTTTGTTGCCCTCAACGCCCATGACACCAACAGCAGAAACTGGTCTTCAGCTGCCACTTTAAAAAACTGAAATAAGCTCCCACCTGTTGAGTCTTCTGCCTCAGCACTCAGCCTAAAGTTTGAAGAAAGGAAAAGGAGTAAATGGGTGAGATGGAAGGACGTGCATTCTCTTATTCTTTGTTTCTGTTCCCTTGAGCTCCAGAGTCCTAATATATTCCATGTAAAGCAGATAGGTCTGATTGCCCAATCTTGTGAGAGAGCATAGCTTAAACCTTAAGAACAAAAACTGGAATACATCAAATCTGGGTCAAAATATTTACTCGGGAAACTCTATACATATGTACACAAAGGATAGCTAACATGGTTGTACTGTTCACTTCTATCACTTTGCTGAAAGGATCAGTTAGTGATTAATTGTTTGATCAATTTTGCATGTCTCTATTAATAGTTTTTCCTGAGAAACCACTTTGAAAGTATCAGTGTGTAATACAACAACCATTGTTGATTTTCCACCACTTTGTCTGTAATTCAGTATTGCTTGTATTGTTCTTATGCTATTTTGCAAATGGACATCTATTTGTTAATGTGCTTTTCTTCTTTTATTTCTTTAAAATAAAAAAACAAAGTGCTCTGATAATATGCACTAAAATAAAAAATGTACGTACAAAAATAAATATTCACTCAGCCAGTTACTAGGTCTAAGATGTAGGCAACTTATTTATAGCCTGTCCTCAACTTTTGTTGTTTTTCACTTGTAAAAATTAGGGTAAGGATGTTATTCCCTTTATTTGAATATGAAGGAATATTGAGACAATTAATATATGCTTAGTGTTTGTGCATCTAATTTCACTCTAGTGATGAAAGTAAATCTCAGTTTGATCTTGGCTGAAGTCATTGGAAAGCATTGATTTTTAGGTATTTCAGCGAGGTTTTGAAAAAACAAGAATACCTGCAAAAAGGTAATCTGCATGAGTTCCTCCCTGTCCTACTGCAGGAAAAAATGCTTTGAGTGTAAGACTACAGTTTTAAAAACAAAAAGAGAAATATGAATGACAAAGACAATTAATATTTCAAATGATAAAGGAAATTAATTCTTCATCTTAAAATTATACAAACATACAAGCAATCTCTGAACTTAAAATTAAAGTTCTGAAAGTATTTCAATGATACAATACTTTCAAAATGAGCAGATTTCACCTAGAATCCATGGAGAGATCAAAGCTGAAGAGATAAAGATTCATTAGTGGCCATGAGACCAGGGAGAAATCATTGAACCCCTCTCAGGAGTTGAAAACAATATAAAATTTAAAGTAATAGAATGCAACATAACATAATATGACATTATAAACATAATAGAAAATAATAAACTAAATCAGTACAATAAGTTTAAAAAATAAAATAGAAAAGTGTAGTCACCATTGAGTTGAAAGCGGAGTGAACAGCAATCGCCATTTCATTTATTTACTCAATAGACTGGGTGTAGGGATCACCGACCCTGTCTCAGTCCTTTATCCTGTGATTATGCATCATTAGTGTGAAATGGTCCGTAGAGCTACAGTATTTAATGACAACTCTCTGCTGGGATAGGTGAATAGTGAGGGTAATTTATAGCCAAGGAAATATGAAGAGCTGCGGCGGTGAAGAAAGTACAGTGTGATAATGAGGACGATCACAGAGGCTACACTCCTTCCCTTCACACCCTGTGCCCGGTTCTGTGAAACCCCGTGCATTCTATCTCTGTGTTTTGCTCAAAACCAACCACGTCTCGATGACAGGATATTAGATTAATCGTGTATATCTGTATGTGTTATCCTGAACACACACTTCGAAGATATCAATATGTAAAGCAGCAACAAGCGGTGTTTTTTTTGTTGTTGTTGATGTTGTTGCTGTTGTTGTTGTATGCCTGTTTTGTTTCTTGTCTTTGGATTTTTGGTTTTTGTGTTTTTTCTGTTGTTGAGAGG
>PVLD010013953.1:0-29204 GCA_004027595.1 Dinomys branickii | reverse complement strand
GTAAAGCAATAACCACCGTTGAGACCATATCACCTTGTCTATAGATTAGTTGTGATTGTACTATTTTTTATGATAATTGGTGTCTGTTTGTCAATATGTTTTTGTACTTTTATGTTTCTAAAATAATAAATAAATAAATAAATAAATAAACCAACCACGTCTCTCACTAGTGAAATATGCCTCTTCATTCCTCTTGCCCACAAGTTTCTCATGGGTTTACCTTATTCATCTGTGGTTCTCAACCCTGGGTGCACACTATAATTGCATGGAGGGGATGCAAAATCCCAGAGTTTGGGTAACCTTCCATGCTAATAAAATTAGAATCTGTTTGAGTCCTTCCTAACTGTCAACATGTTTTCAACCTCTTGCGGTGAATTCTGTTTTGAGATCCATTCCTGAGTCATTTTGTAACATTTAAGTCACTTGCTAGTGAATTTCTTTTAGGCTAAAATGCAACTTGCAGGCACTTGCCTAGTCTCCACCCAGCTTTTATGGCAGAAAACATTACCGCCTCACTCAAAAGTGCAACTTCATATTTCCTTGTGTTTCATCATTTTCTTCTCTTGTTTCATTGTCCACTAATCAAGCAAATTTTGCTCACTATTCTCATCTTAGCTTTCCTGCTACTGACACACAGTACTCAAGCCCCACAACCTAAAAGAGGAAAGGGGCCACTGAATTCATGACTTCAGGACGTGAAAGACGTGATCAGCAGGCTCCAAGGCAGGAACATTGTGGTTGAAAGGCAATTGAGCAAAGCTTCTTAGTTCGTGGTGGCAGGAAAGCAGAGAAGGGAAAGAGCCCAAGAGGAACAGGAGAAAGACCATGCATAGCCCCTGAGGCCACGCCTCTGTGACTCTCTAAGACAAACCCAGGAGCATGCTCTGCTCTCTGCTAGGTGTTTCTTAATCTAATGAAGTTAACATAGCATGATTAATAGCACAATACTGCAAGGTGTTACCTACAGTTAGCCTAGATTTGGGTCTAGTGCTGCATCTCTCCTTGGGTCCAACTAGCATAGAGTCCTATCTCGCACCGAGAGAATCTCCTCCATCTCCCACACTTGGCATGAGCACCCTTAATGCCTTTACTCTTGTCGTATCCCAAACCACTACCCTGGTCAGATCTCACTAAGGCACTCTCACTTTGGACTTCTGTTTTCTCCACATTATAGCTAATGATGCAGGCACACAGGAACAATAATCTTAATACAGGCCAGGCATGGCGGTGGCACACGCTTGTAATTTCAGCCCTTGGGAAGTTGAGGCAGGAGAATCCCCAGGAGTTTGAGGCCTGACTGAGCTACATAGGGAATTTGAAAGCAGCCTAAACCACATAAGGACACTTTGTCTCAATAATAATGATAATGATCATAATAAAATAATAATAATGTAATCTTAATCAGGTGTCATTTTTGAGTATGGTTCTTCATAGAATCTGTACTTTTCTTGCAGAATATCATCTTGATTCATAAATACATGTTTCTTTATGCATTTTATTTATTTGTTAAATATCTGCATCTGCACTGCTCTAAATTTTATAAAGGAAAAGATAATACAAGTTCAAAAACATAGCAGATATTTATTAAATTATCTAACTGAATGAATAAACCACTGGAAGTTAAATCTGGAGGTTTATTCATGGTATGCTGTAATCTTCCTTTACCCACGTCATCTATCCAGAACTCCTTTAGCTACTTCCTAAAGTTCCTGACTGATTTTCCACAGCACACAAATCCTCTTGTCAAAGTGACTGATGGATAGTAAATCTAACATGAATTAAAAGTGTAATATGTAGTTTACAACAAACTGGAAAATTTTCTCATATTCTTTAAGTGGATCATCTGTAACTGTAATATTTCATACATACTTTTCTGTTTTGTTAAAATTATAGTTATACCTCTCTCTCTTCCCTCTTAGACACTGAGGTCTCTTTAAGGTCTCTGGTTTACATTACTTTCACATAACTTCCCATGATTATGACAGCAAAAAATGTGTTCAAGAAGACATTGATAAATCACAACACAAATATACTTCTCAGACCACAACTGAAAGGCAAATTCCGTACTAGTAATGAGATTGCAACACGTTCAAGTATAATTACAAAGGGCTTTGAAGGATCAAATGATTCTTCACTTTGAGCAGAAGGTAACGAAGTAGAGATGGATGAGCTGGGTGTGAGGGGTGGTGAGTGGTAGCGGAGATCACGGGGAAGCAGTCTGGGGTTATGGAATGAGCACTTCTCACAGAGCCAGAACTCTGTTTATGATGAAATAACTTCTGGATAGGAGAGACACTGTAAGGCAGGATAATCCTTAACAAAAATGCTGGAAGCAGGATCCTAGCATCTGCTGAGTTGTGATTAACCACCTTTTCATGTCTCCTGCCCTCAGATCTGAGGTCTCAGACTGTCAGGGCTCTTTCCTTCTGTGACAGTGCTGTGGCTGTGAATCTGTGACGGACAGAACAGAGGGAGGTCTCCAGCTCCTGTCCTGGATTATACCTTTCACTGCTGAGGCAGCTTTTGTCTTTATCATGGCTGGGAGACCGCACGGGCGTTTGACTGACTCCTGCTTTGCCTATGGATGTCTTACATAAGAATGGGGTTTGCAGATTTTTGTCCTAACATCTCTGTCATAAGATAACTGTAGCAATTACTTTAATATACACAGGCATGAATAAACTTACTTAGAAATACGGAGACATGAACCGGAAACACTGAGAATGCCATATAGAAGTACACGGAGAACGGTCGAAGGAATGTGCTTGTTATATGCACGCCTAGAATGTACAGACAGATTCAGACTCACCTGTGAGAGCATTTGCAAGTGACTGTTGGGCTGGCAGAGGACCAGCGCCCACAAAGGCTGGACAGTAGCCTCGGGGAGCAACTGTCCAGGACAGGAGGCTGAATTTATGTGTGTGAGTCCCATTCCCAGAGCTCAAAGCCTCTGGGGTCCTGCTTTGCATGCATGTAATTCTGTGCTGGTGATGGCAAAAGGAAGGAATTGGGACTCACTTTGAGAATAAAAAGGCAAAAACAAAATTTAAAAGAAGATCCTCTTCCAGAGAACTGTACTTTCGCCACAGAAAAAATAGCATTTCAATACTCTTTACGGTGAATAAGAAGATGGAGAAAAATTTCTGCAAGGTCCATAGAAAACCACCCCTCTCACACACATTCAGCATAAAACCCAGATCCCAAGCTGACCCTACAGCTCAGGACCCAGAGCTGGCCCCAGAATGAACCCACACAGGGGCTGACTTTGGCCACCTTGCTCCATTTCTCCCCGCTCCTCCCTACACAGTCCCCGCTACCTCCCGCTCATCCCCCACCAACTTCCGCGTGCTACGCTTCCTCTTATGCTACTATCACTAACAGGAGCTTATCAGGCCGATACACCAAGTCCAGTTCGTTCCAGTGTTACCGTGCTGTTTCTGTGTCACTGAGGAATCAATATGTGATAAAATAATCTTCAGCGCATTAACAAAACAGTAACACTCTCTACATTTTCAGTACTTGGTATGTACATTTGGTAGGGGTACTATAACTTAGGCGCTGAAGTAAATCAGACTGTTCACTTCATTTTTCAGCTGGGGAAACCAAGTCATGGAGACTAAGAAATCTAGTCATTCAGGAGAAAAATTCCAGTGGGGACTTTATTCCCATTGAAGGAACATGAGGTTCAGTCAAGAAGACCTAGGTTTACGCCCTGGCTTTGCCATCTGCTATCTTCATGATTTCATCGTGAGGACCATTCTGTGTAACTTGCGGGGGGATCATTTCATAATTACAGTGTGACTACGGCTAGCTGGAGGCCTCGTGTCTTGGCATTCGAGCTGGCTATGGTATACAGAAATGCAACTCCCTGTGCCTCTGGTGGTCACAGTTGAGGCCTCCAGGGTCCCTTGATGCTGGGATACTTCAGGGCAAGATTATACCAGCTAAAGACATCCTGGTTCCTTAAGAACTGAGTGGTAATTTAAAAAAAGGTTTCACCTTGGTGAAAGGACAAACCTCTTATTAACCTGCCATCTCTCCCCACTATCCTCAGGAACATAAGATCCTCATTAGCTTAAGATCATTGCCACCCTGTGACTCATCTAATAATCCCTTCTCACCATTTTCTTCCATGTAAATGTGATCAATAAACAATTAAGTTCTGGCTCTTCACGGCCTTTTGTTCCCTGGGAACAACTGGCCATCCCAGATCCCTCTGGCATTGCTATTCGTCTCTTGCTTTCTTTTCTCAGCGTGTGCTCTGTAACAGCTTGAAGGAAATTGGGGCTCACTGCAGAGGTCCTACATAATTTCAGGAGGAATTTTAACATTCCTTTAACTTTGAAACCAATTGTAAAGAGTAAATTACCCCCTACAGGAGATGGAGATCCAGGTGAATCAACAATAATAAGCCATACACACACACACACACACATACACACACACACACACACACACACGATAGCTAACATAATTGTGCTACTAATTTCTATTGGTTCACTGAAAGGAACAGGTAATGTTTAATTGTTTGGTCAATCTTGCATACCTATATCTGGTAATCTGAGCAACTACTTTGAAGATAACAATAAGTAATACAACTATTGTTGATTTCCTATCATCTTGTTTTGAAATTCTGTATTGTTTGTATAGTTTTTGTGTTGTTTTGTTTTGGTCTTTGTTTTTGTTATTTTGTTTTTGTTCTTTTCTCTTTAAAATCAATTTAAAAGGAAGACAATAATGAACTTGCTTATGCTTAATTTGACGTATCGTATATAATTATCTACATTATAAATTCTACTGCAGATCCCAATTCTAGCTCCCCCTCTATGTTCTTCTCCCTAATTCTACTTGTTCCCATTAGATGTCTAGTTTTGCCTCTTCCTTATTTTAGTTTTGCGTGGAATGAGAGTGTCATGAGGGAAGGAATGGCAGGAAAGCTCCCTTCCCTATCACGTGCGAGGTTGACGGTGGAGAGACAAACAGAGCAGCTGCCCTTCCTCGTGTCAAATTCTGATACAGCGCATGGGAAGTTGGGCACGAACTGCTTTTGCCTTCCAGTAGTGCCATAGGATTGGCTGTCAGAAATAATGAGATGGAATTCAGGAGAATTCAAAGCATAACCTTGGGAGGATGGTCACGGAACCCTAAGCAAAGAAGGAGACTTAAATGGTGCCTCAGATCGGGTATAAGTCCCTGGAAGGAAGAGTGAGCCCTCAGAAGTCGCCGAATGGAGTGATTCTAGCTATGTTGCTAGAAGCAGAATAAATAGGAGCATGCAGAAGATTGGGTTCAGTTTCTGTATTTATTTAGTTTATCATGTGATTATTTATTAATTTGTAGGTACTTGATGTTCCAAAATCTAAGCTAACTGTAGAGTCTCAGTTTAACATCCCATTGTCTCATTTTTTTTTAACCTTTGAAATGAGTGGATAAGTCAAGAGAAATTCTAAGTATCATTGCGGTGTTAATAATGCTGAATGGAGTACTTGTGCCAATCTCAAGGCAAGAAGCTTATTTTTGGTGTTAGGCTTAAGTCACCTTTGGGAAAATTTTGAAGCTCTTCCCACGACAAAGTTTAAACTGTTTAAGAGGTAAATATGCTCTTCATCACAGAAGTGGAACATTCCTGGATGGAGTAAAGCATTTCAGAAAAGGTTCTGATCAGGGTACTTAGCAACACTGAAGTCCTGTTCACAAATTTCTTTTAAGTTTTCTCTCACAAATTTCCTCATCTCATTGTAACAACTAACCAGTTTTTTAAGGGCTCCAGTTGCCCCCATGGCAGCCCTAATGGCAGAGGTGGGAACTAGGAAGAAAGGGAGAGAGAAACATCATGGTGACCCAACCAAAGCGGCTGGAGAATTTTCATCACCTTCTCCTCTAGAGTTATGACTGCGTTCCACCTGCATCATCTTATGAAGACATTGAGTCTGCATGTCACTTCACAGCCAGAACCACAGGCTTAGTTCTGATGCACTCAGTTGCTCCCGACTTTGGGGCACTCACAAGCTAATGCAGGAAATCTCTGAAGCTCCATCCCCCAAGCTCCTCGATGGGAAATCTCTTTTTCTAAGTAAAGCTAAGGACAACTTTCCTAAATATTCTAGGCCAATATTCTAGGTAAAAAATAACAAAGTAAGTTGTAGAATTTATTAAAACACAAACTTCTGGGACCCAACCCCAGCATTTCTGGTTCAAGAGAACAGTTCTAAGAATTTGCTTGATATGTTTCCAAGGACTTAGGATGATGCCGGTCTGTGAATCACACAGTAAGAGCCACTTTTCCAAACTTTCATTGCTCATATACCTCTTCCCTTGTTGGAAAACACAGGTGAACAACCTTAATCCTGGAACTGTTACAAGAGGAAGCACAATACACTTCAAGTTTAGGTCCCCTATGGTTCTTACTAAATCCCATTCTCATTAAGAAAGTCAAGTACGGGGCTGAAGATTCTGTTTCTCTAAGTTTCAGATATGCCAATATTTTGTTCATTGGAAAATATTTTGAAGTTTAAAGTTCTAAACTCTTTTGCTTAAACACTTCAGTAGTCAAATCTGCAGAGACAGCTATTTTTCCTTCTCCCTCCCATCCTGAACCAAATACTCTAATCTTTCTCATCCTGCATAACCCACTCAATGTAGCCTGTTCTTTCTATAAGTCAAATAGATCCCGTCTTGCAAAAAAAGATGCACAAATAAACACAGAGTCTGTACAAGCATTTTGTCTGAATTTAATGGTAATCATCCTTCATTCTTGATGCCAGAAAAATTACTTAGTTTCAATCTTATTTGTCCCTTAGGACTTTGTTATTCTCACATATGCCAAACATTTTCAAGGCACTTTGGCTCTCTCTTACAATTTTTCCTTGGCATGTATACTTATTTATCAATATGTTATACTGTAATGTTCTTACCACTTAGAAAAAAGATTTTTGTACAGTGAGCATTCAATTACCTATGTACATCATTTTATTAAATTAGAGATTCTCTTAATGGCTGCACATTCATAATTATAAAGAAGCCTGGTCTTCCTCTTCCTTGATTTACCTTTCCTAAAGTTGGCAGACAGGTTAGTATCCCTCCTTCAAAGGTGCTCTCTCAAGGTCTTCAGCTTTCTTCAGGCCTAGGATTTATAGAAGAGCTTGAGGATACCCTTGCGGATTTCCCTGGTCTTCACACTGTAGATAACAGGGTTGAGCACGGGAGGAACAAACAGATAGACATTGGACATCATGACATGTACAACAGATGGAGCACTTTTCCAAAATCGATGGATCATGGAAACAGCAATTATGGGCACATAAAAGGCCAGAACTGCACAGATGTGTGACATGCAGGTGTTGAGAGCCTTGAGCCGTTGCTCCTGGGACGCAATGGCCAGCACAGCTCTCAAAATCAATGCGTAAGAAAGAAGGATGAAAACTGAGTCCACCCCATAGGTGAAAATGACCACAAAGAGTCCGTAGATGTTGTTGATGTGGATATCTCCACATGCCACCTTCATGAGATCTGGGTGCAGACAATAGGAGTGATGCAAAACATTGCCTTTGCAGAAAGGCAGCCTTTTCACCAGAAAAGGGAAAGGGAAGAGAGTAGTAAAACTCTTGGTAAGGATACCCAGTCCCATGGTCAGTATGCGGCCGCTGGTGAGCACAGTGGCATAGCGCAATGGGTCACAAATAGCCACAAATCGATCAAAGCTCATGGCAAGCAGAATGCCGGATTCCATGAAAGAGAAAGTGTGAATGAAGAACATCTGGACCAGGCAAGCGTCAAAACCAACATGGCGGTAGTTGAAGCAGAAGGTAGCAAGAACAGTGGGAAGAGTGGAAAAGGACACCCCCAGATCATTGAGAGAGAGCATGGAGAGGAAGTAGTACATAGGCTGGTGCAGAGCGGGCTCTCGGATCACCAGAGCAAGGATACTGAGGTTGCCTAGAATGGAGATCAGGTAAAGGATGCAGAAAACCAGGGCAATCCAGCCCTGGCCTGTGTGCATCCCGGGGATGCCTGCCAGCTGGAACGTGGCTGGCTGAACAGGAGTGCCATTGAGGCCCTGCATGACAGGCAAGGGGGAGGAAATGGATGGGGAATGGGCCCAGAGGAGTGTGCTGGAAAGATCCTCACTCTTTCTTTCAGATATCTTCTCTTCAACACAAAAATCGGGATTGGGAACTGTGTGTCAGTGTTCCAGCTTTCATATTAGACTCTGAGTTATTTGAGGAAGGAATTGAGCTCCTTTCACTTCTCTATTTTAAAGAGAGTTTTTTAAAAAGTAACAAAATAACAACATACCCCCAGGACTCTGTATGCCTTCTAAGCCATACGACACCCCATGGAAGTTTGGTGATCAAGCAAGTTCCTAGAACATGAAACAGGCAACAAGGGAGAAATACCGTGAATGAAGTCATTTAATATGCACCTGAAATTACACTAACCCATCACTTCCCTATCAACCCCAGAACATACACCATGGTAGGTCAGGGAGAAATAAACATTAGTATAAACCACAAATAAGAAATACCTTGTGTGTCTTTGGGTAACTTTCATTAGATGGCCCAGGTAGACTACCTGCAGTCATAAAATTAATCATAACATCAATAACCTTGACTCAGAACTTACTAGAGCCTCCCAATCCCACAATCAGCCCTAAAATTGTCATCAGCCAAAACTGATCTGTCTGAAATCTTAAATTTGTGTTTTGAACATTTGTAATTTAATTGGTTTTTTTATTTATTTATTTTAGTACTAGAAATGGAACCCAAGGCCTTCCTTGGCCACTTAATTTTTAAGTGTTGAGTCAAGGTCTCACTAAATTGCTAAGTAATCTAGGCTGGGTTTGAATTTACACTCCTCCTCCCTCAGCCTGGCTCAGGTCTCTACATTCTTGTCATGGTCTCCTACATCCTCTCTCTCCCTTCTGAAGTCTGCGCCCTAGTTCCTAATTTCTCCATTTCTTTCCGGTCTCTTTCTATGAATTCTTCTTTCCCTACATTTTTCATGACCCTGTTTCATCACTAAGAATTGTATATTCTTTTCCTCTTTTCCTCTGCCTTTTTTTCCTTGAAAAACTTCAACTTTTAAAAAAGTGGAAACAAAATGTTTTAAATAGGGAGAGGAAGAAGAGTTGAAGGGAGGGGAATTGGGGGAAAAAAAGAAACAAGTTAGATCATGCACAGGTACAAATCCCCTATGACAAATATGATCATCATGTAGAGCTAAAATGTACCAATAAACTTAATTAATTAAAAGATAAATAACTAAATAAACTCCAGCTTTTGATAAATTCCATAGCCAAACCATATGTGCAGGTGGACAAAACTAAAGAAGGAAATGCTTTATTGGAATAAAATGGAGAGAGCGAGAGAATTATCTCCTGCCACAACATTAAATTTGGTCACTCTCTTGTCCATTTTTATTCTCAGCTTTCTGAGAAAGAGATGTCCCTCGGGCTCTAAGGACAGATCATTTACCTTTGAGATTCCCTGTTTTAAACTGGATGCGGTGGTGCACGCCTGTAATTCAAGCGGTAAGGAGGCTGAGGCAGGAGGATTGTTGCAAGTTTGAGACCTCCCTGGGCTACAAAGTGAGTTCAAGGCCAGACTGAACTGCATGCTGAGAACTTGTCTCAAAAAGACACACACACACACACACACACACACACACACACACACACACAAAATAGAGACTGCCTGTCTTATCTGCTCCATAGAACCCATAGAACCCTTTTCCATTAGGACACTACATAAGGTATCTTTGGTCTCTTTCTCATTCTTTTGCTTCCATCAATAGGAAGGTGTAAGAGGTCTATCGCCTTCCCACTTCACCTTCCATTCTGCAACCTTTTCCCAATTCTTAGTCAAATTTCTTGAAATACTGTCTGTCAACAGACCAAGGAAAAGGAGCTTGTAATTTAACTATTTATCTGTCTGCTTCGGCAACATCCTTATGAGATCATCAATCTCAGGAATTTTATCCTATTGGCTTTAATTTTTATCATCGTTTATTTCATTTCTCTCTCTTCTCTCTCTCTCTCTCTCTCTCTCTCTCTCTCTCTCTCTCTCTCTCTAAACATATTTTTCTACAATGACAAGTGACTTCTTTTAGTGGAAATAGCTTTCTAATCTATTTGGTCTCATCAGAGTTAACACTACTGGAACAACTTTTTAAAAACCCCTCTTACTCACAGGGCATTATTTCTCCTTAATTTCTTTCCTACACTGCTCTCTATCTGCTTATTCTTCATTCTTTACTAGATCTTATATTCCTTTCTCTTCTTTTACTTTTTTTGGTACCAGGAATCAAACTCCGAACCTTGTGCTTGCCAGGCAGGCACTGTGCCACTGAGCTACATCCCCAGCCCTTCCTTTCTCTTTATGAAAGAGCCACTTGACTGCATTGCCCAACAAACAATAGTCAATGGCAAAAAGTGAGAAACCATATCATAAAAGCGTCCCTTTTAGTCTTTATCCAAAATAGCTCTGCAATGGTTTCCATGGTAACAAAGAGCTGAAAATTAAAGCACCATCCTGAAATATAGACATAATGGTGGCTTCTCTGGACTTTCCATCATTTGTTGCTCAGTCCTCATAAATACAGTGAAAGCTGGTGGTGACCTGAGCTTGTGTAATGCCAAGATATCAGTCATAAGTGTGAGAGTAAGTGTGCTATGAGAAGTTTACCTGACTTTGCTTTATTGTCTTTCTCCTTCAAATCAACAATTTAATTAATAAGGAAGTGTTGTCTCTTAGCCATTGTAGACTCTTCCTTTCACCACAGGTTTATAGCCAGTGCCCTTAGAAGTCTTTTTATATGCACTCTTTCAATACTTGCTTTTTAAAATCATTTTGCTCCATGACTATCTCTGAGTTCTGAAGAAGTAAGAAAACTCTTAGCAGCACCAAGAAATATTAAGAGCACTTTCAAAAGATACACTTAGCCCACTGTCCATACTCCCTACTGGAAGAGGGAGTTAGGGTAGAAGGTGACATTTTATCTGTGCTTCATATCTTCCCTCTGGAAATCATCTCTGAATGCTTCTACCCTAGGAGAACTATATCCCACTGCCACCCCAAAACATTTTTCCTTGGCTTCGTCTGTGGGTTTGCAGTCAAATCTTTCTAAACATTCCTGATTGAAGAAGAAAGGCTAGAAGATGGAAAGAGAGGATATACCTGAGGTGCAAACCATCACTCAAAGGTACAATACACATTTTTACACTCCAGACCAACTTACACTTCCAGATATTCATAGATATTATCTCATATCCACACTGAACATAAACTGCCATCTACTCTTTTTTTTAAGTATAAAAAAACAAAGAAAACCAAAAAAACCCAACAACAACAAAAAAAGGAAAACATTAACAAAAAGACACAAAGTAGCACAAGAGCAGTACAATCAAAACTGAATTATAGACAAAGCGACAGGGAATCACCAATGGTTTCTGAACCATACACTGGTAACTTCAAAGTGCGTGCTCCTGAAATCACATATAGACATACAATCTTGATCAAGCAATCATGAACTGTTCCTTACCATAAAGTGACACAGGTCAACAGTGGAACCATATTAGCCATCCTGCATATACATACATAGATACATATTTGTCCCTTTCTTCCTTTCTTCCTCCCCCCATCCTACCTGCTCCCTACCTTTGAGCAGATTCCCTTCACATCCCCCAGTCACATTCCCACCTTCAGATTCATACAGCAGTGATATAGTATGTTGCCTGCCCATGAACCTCTGATTTATTTCACTTACAAGTACAGTGTCCAATTGCGACCACTTGCCTACAAAAGCCCCAAATCTGTCCTTCTTCATAGCTGAGTAATGTTCCATTATATAAAAATGGCACATTTTTTTAATCCAGTTGCTATGGTTGATACATTGTGTCAACTTGGGGAGTCCAGAGGCTTGGCTGACTGATTGAGCAGGAAGCCAGGGTGCTTACTTTGTACATATCCTGAGCCTGTGAAAGAGGAAGGCGTGGACATTGTGTGAGAGCTACATGCCCCCTGGATGGGGGTAGCCAGATTACAATGTAAGGGAAGGAAGGAGGTTGCTTGCAGCCATTCCTTCCTTATGCTGGTTGTTTTTGCTGTGCTCTGCTGCCATGAATATTTGCCCTCTGCCATGTGCCACTCTGCCTCAGAACCAGCCAAGTATGGACTGAAACCTCCACAAACTGTAAGCTAAATAAACCTTTCCTTTCTTCCTTTTGGGTGTTTGGCATTTTGTCTCAGCAAAGAAAGAAAAGTAACCAAGACACCAGTCCTCTGTGGATGGACATTTGGGTTGCTTCCACAATTTAGCTATTACAAATTCTGCTGCTATAAACATGGGTGCACATATATTGTGGTGATAGGATGCTTTCAGATCTTCTGGGAAAATACCCAGAAGGGGAATAGCTAGGTTGAATGGGAGCACTAGACCAAGTTTGCTAAGGAATCTCCAAACCGATCTCCACAGAGGTTTCACCAGTCTGCATTCCCACCAACAGTGCAGAAGAAACGCCAGCATTTGTTATCGGATGATTTCTTAATGCTGACCAATCTTACTGGGGTGAAATGAAATCTCAGTGTTGTTTTAATTTGTATTTCTTGAATGACTAAAGATGTAGAACATTTTCTCATACATTTATTTACCATTTGTATTTCTTTATCTGAGAAATGTGTATTCATCTCAGATGCCCATTTCTGGATTGGGTCTTTGAATTTGGACAGGTTCATGTTTTTTAATTCTTTGTATGTTCTAAATAGAAGACCTTTGTCTGAGGGACAGCCAGCTAGGATTTTTTCCCAATTTGTGGGTTTTCTTTTCACTTTGCTGATGATTTCTTTAGATGTGCAAAAATTTTCCAGTAAGATGAGGTCCCAGTTACTGATTCTTTGAAGTGTTTCCCTTGCAGTTTGATTTTCGTTCATGAACTCTCTGCCTATTCCTATGTCTTCAAGATTTTTACCTACTTTCTCTTCCAATAGATTTAGAGTTTCTGTTTTTATGTTGAGATTTGTGATCCATTCTGACTTGAGTTTGGTGCATGGTGATAGACTTGGGTCTATTTTCAGTCTTTGGCAAGAGGCAAGCCAATTTTTCCTGCACCATTTGTTAAACAGGCCATCTTTTTTTTTTTTTCAGTGAGTTTCTTTGGCCCCTTTGTCAAGTATTAGGTGGCTGAGTGTGTTAGTGGTTATGGCTGCATCTTCTAGTCAGTTCCATTGAGCCTCAGGTCTGTTTTATAGCCAGTACCAGGTTGATTTTATTACAGTAGCTTTGTAGTATAATTTCAGGTCAGGGATTGTGATTCTACCTGACTTGTCCTTGTTGCCCAGGATTGCTTTTGCTATTCTGGGTCTCTTCTGGTTCCATATGAATTTAAGGCATGTTTTCTCTAGATCTATGAAGTATGCTAATGGTAGTTTAATGAGAATTGCATTAAATCTTTATATCAATTTTGGCAGTATGGCCATTTTCACAATGTTGGTTCTCCCTAACCATGAGCAGGGGATGTTTTTCCATTTATTGAAATCCTCATCGATCTCTTTTTTCAGAGTACTGTAGTTTTCATTGAACAAATCTTTTACATCCTTTGTTAGATTGATTCCTAAATATTTCAATTTCTTGGATGCTGTTGTAAAAGGTATGGTTTCCTTAATTTCTCTCTCAGACTGTTTGTTGTCTGTGTATAGGAATGCTATTGATTTTTGGGTGTTGACTTTGTATCCAGATACTCTGCTGAATTTGTCTATTAATTGAAGGAGTCTTCTTGTGGAGCTTTTGAGGTCTTCCATGTAAAGAATCATGTCATCTGCAAATAGTGATAGTTTCACTTCTTTCTTTCCTATACTTATTCCTTTTATTTCAGTTTTCGGAGTCCCTGCAGGCAGGAAGGTTCCGAAGTGCCAGTTTTTTGTGCTATGCTCGCGATCCGCTGCTCGCAGCCACTTCTGCTTCTTCGCGATCTCTGGGTCTGGGGGAGGGTGCGGGATGCTCCGCTCCTCTGTGCTCCTCGCGCCGCCTCGGCCACGGACCGCAGGCTGCCGAGGGCCTAGGCTGCGTAGCCTGCCCAATGCGCGCGAGATCTGAGACTGCCGGGCGTTGCCGCTGCTAAAAAGCCGATTTCTGACGGGAGTCGCTGGAAAGCTGTGCTGGTTCGGGAGGCGGGAGGGATCGAGCTGGCTGTGCCCCCAGGGTGCTCGGACCCAGCCAAGCCCCCTCCCCGCGCGGAGCGTCTCTGGCTCCCAGCGTCTGGGGCTTTCCCGCGTCTCGCCACGGCAGTTTGGGCCGCCCTACCGTGTCTCCCCCGGCAGCTCAGAGAAACACGTTCAGTTTGAACTTCCCAGCCGAGGTCCCGGCATTCATGCTCGCCAAGTCTGTCTCGAGCTGGTGGTGTTTATCAAGGAGGATCGCTCCTTTGCTGCTCACCTGGTCGCCATCTTCCCAGAAATCTGCCATCTACTCTTTTAGTCCCACAAAACACTATCACACCAAAGAATTTAAGAACATTTGTGGCTACTCATTGATATTACTTTTAGTATTCAATAACGTGTATGTATAACTTCCTGAACTATATATAAGCACCCACCCATGCACAGACACACACACCATGCACATGTTGTCACAAATTCATCATCGTTAAGAATCCCACACTAATATCCCCACTAATGATATTCCCGTGACATACCCAATCCTGAAAATTCAGCTAAAATCATAGATTGTACTGTTGAATGATCTAGTCCATTTCTTTCTGTGATTCTTCCCCCAGATGATAACCCAACAATCTGGTATAGGAGATAATAATTTAAACTGTGAGGTTTTGAAATAAGCAGTATGAAATATTCTCAAAGCAAAATCTAGATCTCTTGCCCTAGCATCTTAGCCTAATGGTGAGTGGCTTGCTTTTAGTGTTTTACCTGAGATGGGAACCTGGTATCATTTCTCTGTGCTTGGGAAGGAGATAGATTTGGCTCACACCTGGAGAGGAAATGCAAGGGCTAGCGTTTGCCTGGAGTTTCAGTAATAATGTTAACATTGGAGAGAGCATCAAGAAAATAAGGGCAGGTGGGCAGCACCATGAAAAGAGCACTCACTGGAGGCTGAAGCTTCTTTTCTATCTTGATGTATCTGTGCCGTGGTCCAGCCGACAGAGCGGCATCAGCCCATTCTTCTATAACACAAATTTATAAATGTCCCCAAATCCCAATACTTCTTTGTATTTGGCGGGAGGAGAAGGAGCAGTGGAAGCAGTTGAGAGGGTGAGAGCAGTGAGCCATTGGAGGATGACTCCCAAGAGAATTCCATTCCCAGCTCCGTCATCTCTGATCGCATCTGCGTCCTTTAACGTGTTCGCCCTGCCTTGATCAGGAATACAAACACACTACACACAATGCCCACAAACACGAACGGTTATGTACATCCAGAGACTTCCAAGATACAGCCCTAGGCATATTCAGCTGCATAGTTGTTAGTATCCCACTGCCTCTATCACATTTCCACACAAACCAAAAACCACAAGAGATGCTTTTACAGCTTCCTCATGTGCTAGTCACTAACCACAACACGTCAAACACACACTATCATCTACATGTTCTTACAGTGGCCAAAATGGCTAATTCAGATTATAGACATCGTTTTAGAAATACAAAGTCACGCAGACACTTGAGGAAGTAACTGAGCATATTTGAAATATATTCCCATTCTCAGTGTATGCATTGCATATATGTAACATGATTATTAACAAATCAACAAAATGTTCAACAAATTTATATCCATATATCTACAGTATTTAAAAGATTAATGTTTGAAATTTATTTATTTATGGGAAATGGGAATCAAACTCAGCATCTCGCACTTTCCAGGCAGGTGCCATGTTGCTGATTTATACCCCCAGCCCTAATGTTTGAAATTTAAATGCATCACACATTTTCCATACAGCTATCAGCATCTACATAATATGTCTCCTATGCAAGTGTTTTCTTTTGCTCCACCACTGAAATTGAAGATCACATAAGTGGGTTCATTTCAACCAAAACCAAAACACAGAATAAAAACACATTATTGAGCCATTTTTAGATATTATTCTCAATACTGGTGTTATATAGTTTGATAAAGACATAGCACCTACTCTAACAAAAATATTTAAAACTTGACTCACCCAGCAGGTCAACTGTGACTCCAGATTTTATCAAGAAATACATCATAACTATAATTCACAATATTCTAATGCACTTGCCAAGATTTATCTAATGTACATGTAAGATTTATGGATGAATTTTAAACAAATCAGAGAACCTTACCAAATATTTAACTCCAATAAATGATATAAATTTTGACATCCTTCTAGGGAAGTATATTGGTGCTGCAGCCTATTTTCAAATGTTTCAGACAGGTAAAATGTGTGATAAATTTTAGAGAGAGAGATACACGAGTTTGTAGGTAAAACAAATGATGCTAAAATAAGTGAGGTAATATATTAAATGATACAGATAGTATATATGCAGTGTTAACCCATACATATACTGTGTTTGAAATTTTTAATGATAAAGTGTGGAATTTTTAGTGAAAAAAGAATATATAAAGCAATGTACAGGACATTCTTCTGCAACTACAAATCACATTTAAAATGCAATGAAAAATTCAAACTAATAAAAGGGATCTCAGGTCCCAGTTAGAACCAAATGTGCACATTTTTATATCAATTATGTTAGGATTTGTTTCTAGATAAGGTTTATTGTTTTGCCATTATGGTATTCTTCCATATGATCAAATTAAATGATCGATTTGCTCAACTGTAACTGTTTATGGCTGAGGTCAGTTGTTCATGTCCAACAAATGGACACTCCCTGCCACCCTCAGGTCCTGTGTAGAGAAATCTGGTTGTGCTTCCCTGAGCATGCGCACCACTGCAGGTCACAGAACTATGCACAGATAGCTATAACAGAGGGTGATCACTGCTTTCTGAGAAAACTAAACAGTATGAATTGTCTACAGAATGAAAAGAGGTATCAATTCTATTGGAGTTGGTAAAATTTTAAAGACAAAAGACTTTGATTTTGCATCTACCTTAAGGTAGAAAGGTAGACGCAATTCATCATAAGAAATCTAACTATTTGGCCTTGAGGGAAGACCAGTTCATACAAATATTCTCACCCTTGAGAACTTGAAGTGTCAGACTAATCTCATCTTTAATGTTTGCAGTGAGGCGGTGCTTCACATGGTGATCATTTATCTTACAATCTAATGACACAGTAAGAATGAGATGAAAGCACTGTGACTCAGTTCTACCAGGTCCAAGTCTTGTTTTCCTTCGAAGCCACTCTCCCCCTTCCTAAGGCTCTTCTCACTATCACTCGTGTCCAATGATGACTGGACAGACACATCAAACTTCCGTATTGGCTACCTTCCAGAAAGATTCAGCAGACAGGAAGGATGGACTGGTGCAGGTCCTGCCTCTCTGTCCACTGGCTCACCTCCAGTAGAGTCTCTAGCACAATCCCACCTTGCTTTTTATTGTTATTAAGTCTATGGGTACAGTTTAGATACACATAATGATCACATTCATCATAGGGAATCTGTAACTGTGTGTGATATATCTTGATTATTCTTTTTTCCCCAGTGTTCTCTCCTCTCCAAACCCCTTTTCCACTCCTAATTTACAAAGCTTTATTTCCATTTTGTCCTTCTTTTATCATTTGTTTTTGCCTACCCCTTCTCTCCTTTCCCCCTCCTCCCTCTGTAATTCCACTTTTTTTGGAATAATTTCTTCCTGTTTCATAGTACCTATTATACACTTTGGTCCTTATTTACACTGTTGGTTTCTCACAATAGAGAAACAATGTGATATGTGCATATGTTTGTCTGATTTATTTTACTTGAATATGGTCTCAAGCTGCATCCATTTACCTAGAAATCTTTCAAGTTTATCCTTATTTATGGCTGAGTAGTACTACACTGTATTTTTAAAAACACATCTTTTATCCATAAGTCTATGGGTGTTTGGGCTGTTTCCAAGATTTAGCTATTATAAGCCGTGCTGCTATAACCATGGGTTATAGCACATATTGCTGTAGTATAATGCTTTTAATTCTTCTGGGAAGACACCCAGAAGGGGACTAGCTGGGTTGAATGGGATCTCTAGTCCTAGTTTACTGAGGAATCTCCACACTGATTTCCACAGTGGTTCCATCAGGCTACATCCTCACCAACAGTAGAAAAGAGTTTCCTTTTCCCTACAGCCACACCAGCATTTGTTATTGGTTGATTTCTTAATAATAGACATACTTCCTGGACTGAGATAGAATGTCAGCATTGTTTTAATTTGCATCTCTCAAATGACTACTGATGGTAAACATCTTCTCATATATTTATTTACCATTTCTTTCTCCACCTGAGAAGTGTGTATTCATCTCAGATGCTCATTTTTGGATTGGATCTTTAAATCTGGAGGGGTCTAAATTTTTTCAATTCTTTATATCTTCTAGATATTAGTCCTTTGAGGGACAACTGGATAAAATTTTTTCCCACTCTATGGGTTGTCTTTTTATTCTATTAGTAATTTATTTTACTGTGCACAGAATTTAATAGGATGAAATTCCAGTTGTTGATTCTTTTCAGTATTTTCCAGGCAATCAGAGTTTTGCTCAGGAAATCTTTGCCTACACTTACGTCTTTAAGAGTGCTACCCATTCTCTCCTCCAGAAGATTTAGTGTTTCTGCTTTAAAATTTAGATCTTAGATCCATTTCAGTTTTAATTCAGTGCATGGCAAGAAACATGGGTGTAGTTTTAGTCTTCAGCATGTGGAGAGGTTTTTCTAGCACCATTTATTAAAGAGGCTATCTTCCTTCCAGTGAATGTGTTTGGTCCTTTTGTCGGATATAAAGTGGCTGAGTATGTTTGTAGTTGTGTCTATATCTTCTAATCTATTCCTGGGGGCATATTAAAGACTTTAGAAGTGATAAGCATGCAAGAGATGTAAACCCTGCCTGCCACTGTGCCCAGAAGAAGGTTCACAGCTGCTCGAGGAAAGCCAGCCCATCCCCACCTGTGAATGGTGGCCTAGATCTTGGCAGTGCCTAGCTGCAGGGGGAGCCCAGAAAGGATGTGAGTGTGGGCAGGGAACATATGTCAAATCCCTCAGTGGTGAGAGAAGGAGTGGCATAAGCTATGACTGGGGACAGTGAGCGGACCTTCCAAAACCACTAGCAGCCCAAAGGCAGCAAGCCTTCCCTGACTGGCATCAGTGGAGGCATAGCCAGCAGCAACTAGCCTGGCTGCAATGGATAGAGGACAACCTGGAACAATGGCTGATTATTGCAGAAGTCATGCTGTGGGTCACAGGAAGAACTGCCTCCTCCTATAGCATAAGTCTCCATCCCTGGGAGAGTCCCCTGGTTTTTTGGTCAAGGCCTGCTATTCACCAGAAGGTGGAAGTGGAGAAGATCCTAGCCCAAGGAGGAAGCAGCGGGAACCTGCCACCTTTACCCATCACATAATATACACAACCTACATGGCCATTCAATTAATGGAGCTGGTGAAACAATTGAAACAAAAGGTGAGCAAAACACTCCCCATGTGGCTGCTATAGCTGTGGGACAAAGAGGCTGATAACACACAGTAAAGCCTGCAGGAAATGTCCCAAATAGCTAGCATAGCCAGCACCCTGCCCTGTGACAAGTTCTGCAGGATGTGCAAAGGACAGCCCCTAAGAAGGTAACAAGTCTTTAAATGGCAGCTGCCCACCTGGTTTTAGAGAATCCAGGTGACTGCTTGGATGCCATGAGGAAATAGGACAAACTATCTTGAAATTGGAAGAGGTAGGGGTGATACACCCAACACATAGCCTTTTCAACTCCCTGTTATGGCCCATATGGAAGCTGAACAGAATGTAGCAGCTTCCAGGATACTGGGAATTGAATAAAGTGACTTCCCGACTACATGCAACATGCACTGTTGGGTCCACTTGATGGATCATCCCACTCTAAGGCTGGGTTCACACCTTTATGTTTTGCTAATACTTTCTCCTCCATTGCCATCACTCCTGACAGCCAGGACCAATTTGTTTTTACCTGAGAGGGCAGGCAATGGACCTTCCTGGTGTTACCACCAGGCTATTTGCATAGCCCAACTTTGTGTCATGGCCCTCACAAAGACCAAGCCACACTCTGTGTCACTATTCCATTACACTGATGATATTACATTAACCTCTGATTGCCTTACAAATTTGGAAGCCATGTGCACATTCTGGAGGAAGATTTCCTGGCCTGGGGTGGGGCCATCAACAAGGACAAGGAACCTGGCTTGTCTGTCAAATTCTTGGGTATTATCTGGTCAGGTAAGACAAAAGTAACTCTCAAAACCATTATTGATAAAATTTAGCCAACCCCAGACTGATGACCATATGCCATTTGCAGGCATGCATGGGCCTATTGGGCTTTTGGCAGACATTTTTACACCTAGCTACCCTTCTGCACCCTTCATGCCAAATGACCCAAAAGCATACAACATGGGACTGGATAGATGTAGCAGAAGCTGCTTTTCAGGATTCAAAGAGGGCAGCCATGCAGGTACAAGCCCTCCAAGTCATTGACCTTACCCCGCCACTGACCCTAACAGTGAGTGTGGATGATGTTGGGTTTGGCTGGGCCTGTGGCAAAAGCAAGAAAAGTGGAAGCACCCTATTAGATTTTGGTCACAGATGACTTGAGGGTTTTTGTTGAGAAGTGTGCTACGACTCTAATGGGTTTTCCTTTATAGCTCATTTGTTTCTTTTCTCTAGCCACTTTTAATATTCTGTTTTTCTGCTGAATTTCTGGAATCTTGATTATTACCTCCATTGGTGTAGCCTTACTTTGGTCATGGCTAGTTGTTGTTCTACATGCTTCACTTATTTGTATGCCAAATTCTTTATGTTTGTGAAGTATTCTGTCATTACTTCTGTAAAAAAAATTTTATGGCATTTGCACTGTCTCTGGCTTTCTCATTGACTCTGAATCATCTTATGTTGTTCTTCTTTGCTTCATCTTGCAGCTATTGAACTGATTTTTCATGACCTCTTGCTGTTTTTAAGATATCCTTCTTTCCATGATCACTAGCCACAATCCTGTCTTGTAGATCTGATATTCATCCTCACCTTTGTTTAATCCATTGTGTATATTTTCAATGAGTTTCTTAATCTCCAAGATATTTTTTGCATGGCTTGCATTTCTTTCTTTTGTTGGGCATCCATGGTTTCCATCATTTTCTAAGCTTTATTTTATTTTATTTTATTTTATTTTGTCTCTGTCTACTCTGGATTAGTTGGGCATGTCTTTCATTTTGATCATCATTTCTTTTTTATCTGAGAGATTATTTTTTCTAATACCCATATCCATTTGTTCTTTCACTTCTGCTTCTATCATTTCAGAAAGTTCTAGTGTATGGTTTCTGATTTCTGCTATCTCATTTTGCTCTTGACTTGTCTGGGTGAGCTGAAGGTCTGGGGTTGCATCTTGATTGTGTGTCTGTCATTTTGTATTTTCTATTTTTTATTTTGTTTTATTTCCTGCTCTGATGCTTGTAGTTTTCTTATGGTAGATAGCTTTATCACTGGTATCGAGGCTTCCCTAGGGCATGTCTATTCCTCAGTGATGTCTTCTAGGTGCGTGTGGTTCTTGGTCTTTGTGTCTCTTCCAAGAACTTAACTTCCCAATTTATTAAGAATGAAAAGGTGCTTTCTATTTGGCTCAGCACTCCATCCTTTGGTACTAGACTTTGATGATGGCTATTACTCTAGACAATCACAGTGTTGTCATCTGAGTGAAAAAAAATGATCATAACATGTATGACATCCTGGCTAAAGTGGTACAATTAGCAAGAACAGTAGCATCAAGTATAGCCTAGAAACTGACAGACAATGGTAACTGTTAATTTGGTACCTTATCAACAGTGCCAAGCTCTATAGTTAAATAAAAAAATCCAATATGTACCAGGAAATTGTATGTAATGGTTCCTCCTTGATGTAATGACTTTACCCTGTTTGGGTGGTATTGAAGAGGGATACAGGACAAAACAGATGAAAGAGGAGAAATATAGTAGAAGCAAGGCTGTAGGCTAAGGGTGATCACTCAAGTTTTGGAAAAATTGAAACGGCACAGAAGAAAAAGAATGAAAGAGAAAGCAAAAGAATATTGACATCAATCAGAAAGAGAAGAGACAATGTTCACTCATATGAAAGTATCATAAAACCAAGAGAAATATTTAAGGGAAGAGAGAAATAAGACAAAGTAAAAGAAAAATAAAAGTGAGAAACCTAAATAGTCTCCCCAAAAAAGCCCTAAGCAGACTGAAAAACCAATTAACAAACAAACAATGGTAAAATACTGTGGTCTTCAGAGTTCTGTCACAGTGTCCAAGTCAGTTCCCAGAAATGTGCGGTGTAACACTCCTCCTAGTTTGCAGTAGGATTTGTGCTGGTTATGGGGCTGATCTTGGCCCGTAGGTGGGGCCTGGCATTGATCTTTAGCTGACAACATTCTGCTTTCCACTTCTCCTTACCATGATTGTTTTTACGGTGCCATCCCAGTTGGTCTGGCTCCTTCAGGTAGAGAAAGCCTGGGGTTGCTCCCAAATCTGTGTACAACTGGCTATTTCTGGACCTTGCACCATTTCCTCTGTTCCACACCACTAGTTCCTCTTACCCACTAGTTGTAGGGTGGGGGGTGTGCCCTTGTCCCACAACAGACTAAGGCTACTTGCTTCTTATGCCACTGAGCCAAGACCACTCTGCTGGTTACAGACTAGAAGGACACTTCCACTTCCTTGCATGTAGGGCTAAGACTGGCTTTTTGCATTCACTAGAGCAGAGTCAGAGTGGCCCCAGCTCCTATCTCTCAGTAGAATTCCCCCTAATCTGCTTCCCAACTGCCAGAAGTCCACTATGACTGGATGGTTCTTCCCTAATTCCACTCCAGGATGTTGGCAGTGAAGTAACCCAAGTCTGTTCTGCTGATGGCACACACCCCAACCCAGCCCTTTGAAATAAAACGTCAGCCCCACCAGCCAGGTCTGTTCCACATTTCCATATCCTGGAACAGCACTGGCTTACCTCACTCACCAACTGCGAGCTCTGTAGGGCCCCTCAGAAAACAGTGTGACACCATGCTCTGCCACTCTGCCGCACTGCTACTGGACTCAGATCCCCCCTCTTTAATGACTCCAGTGACTCCTTAATGACTGGTTTAGTTCACCTTGGCAGCAGCTCTTGTAACCCCAATTTTAACTCTCCCTTCAGTGGGCATTAGTAGCTTGTTGCTGTTGCAAATGTCTAGGCTATATTGCCTTCTGTTGGTCAGTATTTTAGTTCTTTTGAAATTTGTCTGAATAGTATCCAGGATTAAATTTATACTGATTTATCATACTAGTTATTATGTCATTATGCTCAGTCTCAGTTCCATATACTATACTATTATTTTTTATATTGGTACTGAGGCACTTCAAACTGCATATGTCCTTTATTAATCTGCTCCCAAGAACTGTGCAAAGGGGCTGCTAAAAAACTGTAGTAGGTACAAAGGCCCTATATGCTCCTATTTGTTTTTGGCTGCCCTGTTACTTAAGCAACACTTCTTGCAAGCATAAATGATTAATTCAAACATTACTATTTGGTTTGATTTTCCAGCTTTCCAACATTTCTGAAACCAGTCTTCTAAGGCCCTCTTAAAGATCTCAGAAAAACTCAGAGAAACTTCCTTAACAGTCCCCTATCTTAGGAGAATAAGTCTCATAGGTGGCCTGTCCTCTGACCTCAAAACCCCAGAACCACCTAAACAATGTCAACTCCTCAAACTGTTGATTTCACCTTTGATGCACTACTCCAAGTCTGTGAGAGTTAGTAATTCCCAGTCTTTCCCTTTGCTTGCCCAGCCCTAGGGTTAGGAGCCAATTTCTGAAGTTACTATACCCAATAATACCTTTCTGTTCCTTTTGTATTCCCTCTGTATGCCTTGTATGCTCTTTTACACTTGGTCAGCAATAATATATATTAATTTTTCTCAATTACAGGAATTTTTGTGGTTCTTATATTCTGATTGAACCATAACTGAGCCCTGTTTTTCCCCCATGGATTGTGCTGTGACTCATATATGAATTAAATGAATGCTAAATATGATACACTTCTAGTACATATGAAATCTAAATAAGTAAAATCTAAAACTGATGAAATTTTCCATCCTTCTTTGATAGCAGAATTGACTGAGAAATGATTGCTGAGTTAGAAGAGGACATTCTTTTTTCTGATTCCTAAATAAAGTACCTTCCAGAGAGAGCTACAAGGTATCATATTCCATCCCATCCAAATGAGTATATGGGCTTAAAGGAGAGTCTAGGCTGTAGATTGGGTCCTAAATAACCATGGAGAGCACAAGTTCATTAAGCAAAGAGAGGATATGTAAAGAATGAGGCAAAGGTTCTTTTGAATAATCTGTGAATAGGCCACTAACTTTAATTCAGCTGACTTCAGCATCACTGAAGTGAGGACCCCCTTTTCACAGCCTTTTCATCCTGGAGAAGAAGCCAGAAACCATGGCCAGCAAATGATGACTGGGAGAAGGGGGTGCTGCAATTCCTGATGTGGGACAGTCAAACAGTTATTTGAGGCTGGCATTCTAATCACTCACCAGAGCTTATTTTATTATCTTAATGTGAACATAAAATGTTCAGAGCTGAGTTTTAACCAAGGATTAAAAGCACCTAGGCTCATCCAATACATTTGAAAGAAGAATAAAATTAGCTGTTTTATGGCTGCATCTCATTTGTTGACTTTATATTTTACATGTTGCATAAATCTGGGCACTTTTTAAAGAAAACTAATGAGCTCCTCTTTCATAGTACCTGCTCTTCTATCTCCAGATAATTCAATATGATAATGTTTTGTAGGAAGTTGGTACAGGAAGTTGCTGGTTCCATTTTGGCTAAAAGAGTGTATGACTTGTCAGCAGTAATCATGAAAGATCTCAGGAGACTGAAACGCCCATGCCAAATTCTCAGACACAAAATCAGCATTATTGTTTTCTCTCTCTGGGGCTTAGAGTGGAATATAAAAGTGGGAGGCATGAATTTACTTCAGTGGATAGAAGGACGTGTCGTTCTAAGGGTATCTCCTATCTGTTGTCTGCTGGTGAGTCCTTAAACCCTGCAGGATGAGCCGGCCGATTTCTTCAAGGCTGCCCCAAGAAAGGCAGATAGAGGGCAGTGATAGCAGGTGGAGTGTATCCAAAAGCAGCATCTCAGTAGCATGAGAAGAACAGTTGGAAAGTTTCCTGGACTCAGGGTTCTTCTTTTGGCACAAAGGAACACTGTGTGATTCTTTAGATCATTCAATTGATGTTATCAATTCCTCTAGGAACACTAACTTGAAAGATTGAAACTTCTATGATTCATTAATGTTGCTGTGAATTCAGGGAGGGAAGCATGTCTTTGGACTCATAAAAGGTATGATTCAGGCATCCCTAATTCAAACTAATAGCAGAAATACACATGATCTAGCTTGGTTCTTGCATTATGAATTCTGCAGTAAAAAGTGCCAAAGTCTCCAGGAGAGTAAAAGACTAGGAGTGATCAGCTAGCCACAAAGTCATATGAACCATGAATAGCTAATCATATCTATGGTATAGAATAAAAACTGTGATCTCTAGACAAGCCTTTCTACTATACATACAACCTGTACCTTATTTTCTGTTCCTTTCTTCATCCTGAAAAGCTCTCTTAGATATTGTTTAAAGGGACATTAAGAAGTAAAATACAATGAAATACCATCAACGCCATAAAGAATCTTAGACAATGTCTTTTTGAAAGAGTCATAAGGACTCAGCTTCAAAAAAGTAGATTTTCCCAGGATTACAGATCCAGCAGCAGGAAAAGTCCAGCATTCTCGACTCCCAGCCCAGACCCTTACCCTTAAACCACCCTCTCTCCTATGTTATATGGCTTCAAAAACATAAATGTTGTGGGTTTCGGGAGCAGAGGAAATTGAATCCAGCCTTGGCATACTCACTTTTGCATCATTTCTGTCATAGGCATCTGCCTTGAGCAGTTCCCCAGGCGATGCCACTGTTCAGAGATACCTGAGAAACCTCCAGCCTGGAAATGCACACTTCAACTTTCCTTTTTGCCTTCTTTCCAATGCCTTAAAGATGCCTCAAAGAACTCTGTAAGTGAGGAGCAAGTCTACAGATGTTTATGTAAAGGTGGGTCTCATCACCTTGGCACAGTGAGATATAAAGTAAGCAATCTTCTCGCTGAGCCAGTTTCTGCATTTGTCAAAGGTTTGTTTTCCAATGCTATCTTCCTTGTTCCCAAACATTCTAACAGCCCACAGTGTTAGTGGTACTGAACTATGGGGAGGAGTGTGATTCTAGGGCTGTCAGGCATCCTAGTTTCCAAAAGTTCTAAAATTTAGGTCCTCGGACTCAGAATGAGTTTGACCATCCCCGGTGCAGAATCCTCATAGGAGCCTTCCTCCTCCCTTCTTATTTCCTTCTTATTAGCCTCATTGCCTTCTGTGTTTACTGAATACCTTCTGTATGGCTCTTTATAAGGAACTGTGGGGTACGCAGCTGGGGGAAATAAGAACAAAATCAGGTTGGCCAGTCTCAGGTCACAAACAATCATAATTCTAGAAGAATGAGATATATACAGACAGACCTATAGGACCAGAAGATTGGAAATCAATGCAAATACAGAAGGAACGGTCACCACTGCCTTGCAGGGAACCACAGGACATGAGTTTGGTCTTGCCTAGGCAGTCCCAAAAATGCTTCCTGAAGTGACAGTGATACATTGCATACCATTCCATCATCACTTGTCACTTTAGATACCTAGGGCTCCCAGAAATGCTTCCTTATCCGGTCCCACCCAAAAGGATTTTGAACGATAGTCTGATATGGCTTCATTAGCATCTGCAGAGGAAGGAGAAAGGGAAGACAGTTGTATGTATTTCTGTTGTGTATTTGTTTGTACGTGTGTCTTTCCAAAGTAAGGGGCACTAGATGCCTGAAATCCTTCTGCCAGGGAAAAATCTTTTCACTTTCTCTATCAGTACATGCCACGAGGCAAGGAACATGAGAACCTTTCAAAAATATCTGCATGACAGGAGAACCAACAACGTACGTACTCAGAGAAATGGCTGTAAGAACTCGGCTGTACATCAGTGCCCTGAAGGAGAAAAAATGATTAAATATGATTAAGTAACATATATGGGGGTTTAAAAAGTTTCTAGTAGAATAAGTGAATTAACGTAGTGGGCAAGCTGCAAGCATGTGGGTATGAGTGTTTATGAGTGTACCCCGAGCGTGTTTGCATACATGAGCCTAGCATAGATGTCTCTGCAGACTGACAGTATGAGTGTGATGAGACACGCACATAAAAAGCAAAGGTCAGAAAATGTGTGTGAGTATAAGGGCACAGTAGGAATGATGTTTGAGAGAGAACGCCATGTGGGACAGGGGATATCGTTCAGTGGCACAAGCATTTGCCTGGCAAGCCTGAGGTCAGGAATTCGATTCCTGGTACCAAAAAAGAGAGAGAGAGAGAGAGAGAGAGAGAGAGAGAGAGAGAGAGAGAGAGAACGAATGCCATGGTGGAAGAGTGTGATTTTAGGGGACAAACGAAGCCCTGTGCAATGCTGATGTGAAGGAGCATGGACGTGTCTCTGAATAATGACTATTTTGATGGACATTATTATGCATGGTTGTGCATAGGTATGAGAAAATGCTCTCCTGTAGACTGAATGTTAGTGTATCTGCAGAATATTTATGACACACACTTTTTCCAAAGACAGAACAAGCCTCAAGGCTTTGAGATATATTTTTGATATTTTTACTGCTGGTTTTTGCAGCACTCTGCCAATGAAACTTAATATACAGGGATAGTCAACTACCTCCCCATCCCTCCATCCCTGTTCTTTGCTACTCAGCCAATCAGTATGATTCAAAAGAGTTCTGTGGAGATCTCTTATTGATTAGTGACACATCTGAGTTAAACAGCACTTTTGAGGCACTTCATAAACACTTCCAAGACCTGTTGGTGACTCTACCTCCTGGAGTCATGTGTGTTTTCCTCCTGGACTCCACCTTCTTTCTACAGTAACTATGTGTGATTATACTAACACATTTCTACTTCATGGTGTTTCTAAAATACATGAAAGATGTGAATAATGTGGTGGGAATATTTTCCTCATAATTATTTGATGTTTTTATTTTATTAGCCAATGTCTTTCTTCTTCCACAGTACACTGAGAAATATTAGCCCAGCCTGTGGTCTGATAATCTTAAAATATGAAGAAAGAAATTTTCCCTGCCTTATCCCCAAACCCTTGATTTCATAAATGCATCATATTCCAATGGTGGAGGCTTCACCTGTTTTATCTCCCACTTCCTGGTTTCTTGTTCTCCAACAAAAACATCAGTTAGGAGTTTTCCCATTCAGAATAGCTGACCCTGAGAAGTGGCCTGGATTCTTTCTGACATGGGGTTGTTCAATGCCACTCACCCTGCTTCCTTCCTCCTGACTGGTATCCCTGGTCTGGAGAGCTCTCAGCCCTGGCTGGCTGGGCCCCTTTGTGTGATGTATGCTGTGGCCCTTGTGGGAAATGCAGTGGTGCTACAGGCTGTGCGAACAGAGCCCAGCCTCCAGATACCCATGTACTACTTCCTGTCCATGTTATCCTTCAGTGACATGGCCATGTCCATGGCCACACTGCCCACTGTACTCAGAACCTTCTGCCTCAATGCCCGCAGCATTGATTTTGATGCCTGCCTGATCCAGATGTTTCTCATCCACTCTTTCTCCATGATGGACTCAGGTATTCTGCTGACCATGAGCTTCGACCGCTACGTGGCCATTTGTGATCCATTGCGCTATGCCACTGTGCTCACCAATAAAGTCATTTCTGGGATGGGTTTAGCAGTCACTGCTCGGAGTGTTATCACCCTCTTCCCTCTTCCCTTCCTCATCAAGAGGCTTCCTATCAGAAATTAACGCAATAGAGATGAAGAAAACTCTACAAAAAATTAGTGAATCAAAAAGTTGGTTCTTCGAAAGAGTAAATAAAATTGATAAACCCCTAGCCAACCTTATCAAAAAAAGAAGGGAAAGATCTCAAATTCATGCAATAAGAAATGAAAAAGAGGAAGTCACTACAGATCCAAAAGAAATACAAAAGATCAT
>PVLD010013952.1:0-54060 GCA_004027595.1 Dinomys branickii | reverse complement strand
TCCCCGCTTCTTCTTCCTTTTCCTTTTCCTTCTCCTCCTCCTCCTTCTTCTCCTCCTTCTCTCCCTTCCCCTTCCCTTTCTTCTCCTTTTTCTTCTCCTTCTCCTTCTTCTTTTTGTTTTTGTGAGACAGAGTCTCGCTGTGTAGTTCAGGCTGGCCTCATTCTTGTGGTGATGCTCCGAACACAACCTCCTGAGTTCTGGGATTACAGGTGTGCATTACAATGTCTGCATGGAACTGATATTCCTCACAGTCTCAGAAGAAACTGACCACGCTAACACCTTGATATTGGACCTCCATCCTCCATAACTGTGAGCCAGTAAATGTCTGCTGCCCAAGCTGCCACCGCAGCCTTAGCAAACCAACACAATGTCTTTATGCCCTTTCATGCCATGGACCCCTGTTGTGGTAGTCCAGGGATGACTCTGGCCCTTTCTCAGGATAATGTTTAAATATATAAAATGAAATATTATGGATTGCAAAGGGAAAGAATTTTTATTGCAATACAGTGAGCCAAAATACCAAGAATAAACAATTGTGATATAGTAATATATGTGTTACTTTAATAATACACTAAATGACAAGATATAATGCATATATAATAATAAACATAACTTCAGAGTGAGAAATGTCAATATTTTAAGACATCTGCAGCAATGAAATGTGACATGAGCATGTTATAATTTTTATTGGTGACAGACATGGTACAGCTAATATAGTATGCTGCCTGTATTCATAATTAAAATGCTAAGCACCAGCCTTTGGTTAGTAGAAGCAAAGGTTTTTTAAAAAAATATTTATTCTTGGAGTGGATGATGTCTAAGGGCCTTTTGAAGTCTGTGATTAGTCATTCTGGGTTAATTCCACTGAGGCTGATGCCTGATTTTCCTTGCCGTAGGCCCCCTAACCCTTCAACTGGGGCTTTGGGGTCTTCATGCCAGGAGCTCGGACTCACACCAATCTTCCCCTTCTCTGGATCTCTGTTGTCATGACAATAGAATGTAGTTGGTTCTGGAAGTTGCTCTTTTCCCAGGCGTATGCACCAGAGTGTTGCTGCTGCTCCTGATTTCTCTGCATAGCTTGTCTGTGACTCAAAGAAGGCGGTGTGTTCCCTGAGCAGAGTTGCCCTGGGCCCAGTGAGTGATTCAGCACAGTCTTCCTGAATCTGGCACAGACAGGAAGTAGCTGATGATCCAACACAGGAACTTTATCCCTTGCCTTGAGACAACATCACCTATCAGTGACTCAGGGGCCTCGGGTCAGCTAGGCTGTGCTCACACATGGTGGTGGTCTTTGGGAATTTTCTCATGAGCTTACCTGGTGAATGCCAGTAACTGCACAATCTCTCCACTTCCCATACAGGTTCCCCCCACAAGGAAAGAAGCCTTTCTTTGGACCTTGTGTTTTGAATGAAGGGATTATAATTATATCTTAATGGCATACAGAAGATCCTGTTTTTAAATAAATGCAGAAGTTATATCTTCTCAACTTGGAGGGACAGTGGTACAGTAGTCCATGGATTCTAAGGAAAAAAACCTTTTTTTCATGGCCAAATATTTCTGAAATAAGGATATGTCTTACAATTCATGATGTCTGGTATTTACAAAATAGGGTGCATAAAGAGAAATACCATTAGAGAATTAGAGGATTTGGGCAGAATTAGGACTTAAGAGAAGCCTTTGGAGAGATAGCATGTGTTACCAGTCAAATGTTAGGTATATTTTATGTAATTTTTCCCTTTAAATCAGGATCTTGGGTGGCATGTTATACAAATAAGGTGACAGGTGGGTAGATTTTCACACACAAAAATACAGAGCACATGGATTGGAATTATTTATTTGTATGCATGAGTTATAAGTGTATTTTATTTTATTTTATTTTTTATCTTTTTGAGACATGGTCTTGCTATGCAGTTCAGGCTGGACTTGAACTCATTTTGTAGCCCAGGCTGGTCTTGAACTCACAACAATCTCCCTGCCTCAGCCTCCCAAGTGCTGGGATTACAGGCGTGCACCACAATGCCCGGCTATAAGTGTATTTTAGATCATGATCTAGAACATGTATAAAAGTACAAAATATGTCTTTGTGGAACTAGTCAATAAAAGAGCTGTGCTTCAGCAAAACAAAAACAAGGAAAAAAAAAAGAAAAAATGTCCAGGGAAACTCTCATTTGACACTCTGGCAGGATAGTGTTATAGATTAATTACAGATGTCAACTATGATAACCCTAATTTGAGTTCTGCCATATACTGATGAAATCTTTGCTTTCCCAGAGTAATGGCCTGAGCTGAGAAGTGGAAGCTACTGTCATGATTAATGTCCCATAAAGGAGAGTACTAGCATACTAACTAGTAATTATTGTTGTTTCTGTTTCTGAGATGAGATCTCACGATGTAGCACAGGCTGGACTTGAACTCAAAGTGACCCTTCTACCTCACCCTCCTGAGTGCTGGGATTACAGGTGTGTGCCATCACACTTGGCAGAAATTAGTAACATTTTAAATTTTGAAATAATTATAGATCCAAAGAAGTTGGTACACAATGTATAGGGAGTCTCCTTCACCCAGTTACCTTCAGTGTAACATCTTGCCTAACTATATTTCAATATCACCACAAGGATATTGGGATTGATCTACAGAACTTACCCAGATTTCCTGTTGTGAATGTATTGTGTACATATGTATGTGTGTCGTTCTATGCAGTTTTACCACATAAGTCGATTTTGGTAGCAACTTTCAAAATCAAAATATAGAACGGTTCCAGTAAGATTCCCTTCCACTGTTCCTTCGTGGGTAACCTTCCCACCCCTAACTTCTGTTTACCGATCATCTACTGTCCCCTCTCTATAATGTTACCCTTTCAGGAATGTTACACAGGCAAAACGAAACAGTGTGTAGCCCTTAGTGGGCTCTCTTCACTAAGTGTAATTTCTCTGTGAGCCGTCCAAGTTGTGTATACTGTTGGTTCGGTTTTAAAAAATAAAAAATTGGGGAATAGGAAATATTTCCTATGTGTGCATAACTGTTTTATCTTATTTTAATTATTTTGGTATACTGGGGATTGTACCAAGGGCTTTGTGCATAGTAGGCAAGTGCTTTGCCACAAATCTACATCCCCAGGCCCTTTTAAAATTTTATTTTGATTCTTTTTAAATTGCTAAATTGTCCAGGGTGGGCTTGAACTTACGACTCTCCTACCTTTACTTCCTGAGTAGCTGGGATTCCAGGCATATATGACCACACCCAGAGCCACAGTTTATTTTTAATTATTTATTTACAGAAGGACTTTTGGGTTGTTTCTAGTGTAGGGCTGTTATGAATAAAATTTGTCTGCATAGAAATTTTAAGCTAAAGTAGTATCAAAGTTTAGCTGAGGGCAGACTGTTTCATATACATTTTTAGTAGTAGTGTAGCGTTTGCAAATAGATGTTTAATACAAGTGTTAGTGCGTGAATAAACACAAAGGAGTCATTCAAGGAGACAGTACAGTGTAGTGGTTAAAATCACAGGTTTTAGACTCAGACAGACCAGAAGTGCAGGTCTGTCTTTACCATTCCCTCCCTGGAAGATCCAAGGCAAGGCTGTTGTGTACAGTTCCTCATCTGTAAGATGAAATTTAAAATCAGAACTGCTGTTCAAGGGCTGCTGGGAGAATTGAAGGTGGCAACACATACAGCTCTAAGTGAACACTGCACTTGCTCAATAAATTCAGTAGTTATTATTGCTATTAGTAGATCACCAATTTACCCAAGACCATAATAATATGATAGTTAAAGATTTGTTTTTACTTTCGTTCTGAAATATTTCTCCCCTTCAAATGAAGAAATATGATTATATAATTCTTTATATACATTTAAATTTCATATGTAAGTGTGAACATTTAAAATATTTGAAACGTATTCCTTTTAAAATGATAATTCTTGCTTAATGTTATAATATATCTTATGACTATGTACATATGCAAATATTGACCATGCATATGTACTTTTTGATATTTGGAAGGAATGAAAATTTTTTTCTTTTTTCTTTTAAAGAGAATAATAAAAATTGAATAATAGCAAAATACCAACTACATAGACAAAAACAAAGCAAAGCAAAAACAATAGAAATAGAGTTTCAGCACAAAATGATAGAAGTTAACGGTGGCTGTTACACATTGCTATCTTCAATGAAGTTGCTCAGATTACCAGATGTAAGAAAGCAAGATCGATCAAACTATTAAAGAGAATAAAAAATAAAAACAAAAAACCCCAAAGGTCGTTATATTGCATATTATTGTCTTCAAATTCGTTGTTCAGATTACCAGATATAAGCATGCAAAATTGGTCAAAAACAAAAACAATGACGCTTTAACTATTCCTTTCAATAAATTGAATTTTTTTTTTTTTTTTTTTTGTATAGCCATTAGGGAGTTCCTAGCAACTTTGGAAAATAGGGTCGCTCTTATAAAAGTTGATCATGCAGATTTAATTTTTCCCCTTTCATAATACTATCAATGCTTTTGGAGAAGCAGCAAGTGCCTTTCCCCAAACACGTGGCTGGTGAGCAGAGCGGGCACCTGGAAGGGAGGAGGCTCCTTTTGTCTTGCTGCTATGACCCAGCCTGTGTACGTGGGCTCCTGTTCAGGGGAAGTGGCTCTCCAGCAACCTCCTGGAATGTCAGTAGAGCTCTGAGTCATACAGAACCTTCTGCCAGACAGCACGAGGAGGCAGCAATTAGAAACTAACAATTAACTAGCTGTCAGGGCAGCAAGAGGTGAGCAAAATTTCCAGCTGTTTGACAAAGGCCAGGGATATTTACCATTACATAGAGGAAGCTGGAGTCATGGACTTTGATTTCTCAAGGCCCTTCTGTGAGGGAGAGGTTGGGTTACCCTTTGTTGGGTTTCTACAGGTTGATTAAGTGCTGTAGTGAGGGTTTATGAGGGAAAAGATTTAATACAGGACACATAACTTATAGAACTATTTTATAATATTCACCCAAAGAGTCAAATGCAAAAGAGAGTGGAAGATCTGTCCACATACCAGAGACCCAAAGAGCCCAGCTGAGGGCCTAGATCCCATGGCAGTGTCCAGCACAAGTCCAGCTGAAGACCTAGAGCCCATGGCAATGTCCTCCATGAGTCCAGCTGGAGACCTAGAGCCCATGGCAATGTTTCATGCAAGTCTGCATCAAGATCTACAATGGGAAGGCCCAAAGGTCAGTATTGGAAGCTAGAAAGTCCGCACCAGCAGGATCAAAGATCTGTGCCAGCAGGCTGAGGGATCTGCACTGGAGCCAGGAAGTGACACAGAAAATATGGGCCAGAGCTCCCCTGAAAAGAATCGCAGTCATCCTCAGTGACAGTGAAGTCCTGAGCTCCTCCAGTGATAAGAACAGCTGAGTTCATATCAGGAAAGCCAACGTGACAAAATTCTCCAGGGGGATCTGCCTCACACCCTCTTCCCCTCCACTTGTTTTTCATGCTGTTGGCAACAGTCCTCAGGTGGGCCTTCCACACACAGTTCCATGCTGATGCAGTTCAGCTGGGTGTTACAAGTTGCCCCTTAGGGAATCCACCACATTAAGCATCACGCCTGACCATGGCAGGGTTTGTATGTAGGAAAGGTTGTTAAAGGACACTTTTGGAAGAATATGGGTTTTGTAAGTTGACAACAGACAGATATGACAAGACAGGATTTCAGAGCCTTTCCACATTGCCCATACCACACAATAGGCACAGCTGACTAGTGAAGTCTATGCTGAGATAATTATTGCTCAGCTGCCCACGCTACCCAAAATGCTCTTCTCTTGGAGATGTCCCGCCCATCATTCAAAACTCAGTTCCAATGCCACCCCTCCAAGATACCTTTCCTACCTCTACCAGACAGAATGAATTTTTCCTATGTGACATAGCCTTTTAAGATGAGGTACATAGTACTTGTTTTGTTTTGTTTTTATTTTGACTCTTAGACCATCTCTCTTCTCCCTCTGGGCTGATTGCAGCTGGATGGAAAAATCCAGATCATGCCATGTCCCTAGAACACTTGAGTGGTCCCAGGTTTAAGGAAAGCATCCAATAAGTCTTTGCTAACTTGACTTGAAGGAAGAGAAATTCAAGGCCTCTTGGGAGAGCTCTGAGGTGACAAGTCACATGGAAAGGTGGCAGGAGTTGTCAGTTGTCACCAGGGTTCTTGTGCTCTTTTTCTTCCTCCACACATGTTATTGAGTTTTCTCACTTCCTTTCATTTAGATGTGAGTCCAGCACCGAATCCTGGTCAGTGGGATGCATCTGCATCGCTTCCAGCCCAGTCTAGCACAACTGCCTATGCATGAGCCTCACTTTCTTCATTTTCTCGCTGAATAGAGAGGACCCTGATGCTCTAAAGAGGACAAAACCACAAGATAGAAGAAGTCAGGATCCCTGCATGGAAAAAATGGAGACTTCCTGACCAGGAAGACCTAATTGGGCCTTACATGGTGAGATGTGACTTTTAATGGATGTAGTTTCAGAAAAATTAGAGTTGGTTGCTAATCAGCCAGTGGTACTTTGACTAATGCATAGAAGCAGAGTTGATCTGGCAGGCGTGTCCATTTGTGGCCCAGGGGCTGCTTGCCTTCTTTTAAAACATGTTAGGATCAAAAAATGTTTTTAAAGTTGTGTTACTTATGTAATGAGCTATACTATATATTCCATATATAACTCAAATTTCTTTCATTCCATGCAGCTCAGGCAAGCTGAGAGGTTGGTCATCTAACTGGGGCATGCAGAGATATCCCTATCTAGCTGCAAGGGAAGCGTGGAAATGCAGCTTTGATTCTGAGTACACACATACCCAGCAAAGAACCTGGCATAATAGCAGAAGTGGATCACACATACTGGGGCCTATGTTGTGAGGCAAAGTCAGCTTTTTGAGATTTCAAGTAGTTTCTACTTCTCCTAGTTGGTATTTACGTTCTCCTGGCATTTTCTCTGTCCACCCATTTAGAACCTACCTGAAAATCTTTTGAATTAAGATTTTTCCTTTCTGTTCTGTTTTTTCAAAATTATAGTGGGACAAACTTTGAGAGTTTAACAAAAATTTCTTTAACTATCCTCTATCTCTGTTTTGGCATTGGACTGTAAGGTATTTTGGAAATAGACCCATGAGGCTGAAGCATCCATTGCTTTAGTAGAAGGCAAATTGTGGTGTGCACCACCATGCCCAGCAACTCAGTTTTAAAGTGTTATTTTGTGGCTGGATGTGGTGGCACTCTTCTGTAATCCCATCACTTGGGAGGCTGAGGCAGGAGGATCATTGTGAGTTTGAGACCAGCCTGGGCTACAAAGTGAGCTCAAGGCCAGTCTAAACTGCAGAGTGAGATCCTGTCTCAAAAAAGACAAAAAAAGGTGTTATTTTGACTGTGATAGGTTTCTATCCTTGGTAAATTAAATGGATTCCAGTAAAAAAGGAGTTTGTGTCTCATTTTCTGGGATGTGGCTCAGGAGATGGCGGCCCTATACTTGAGAAGCAACGAGAGAAAAGTAACTAGGACATTATCCTTATTACTTTATTTTTTCCTCTTGTTTAATTGATAGTGGACATCCTTGTCTTCTTCCTGATTTTAGCATGAAAGCTTTCAGCTTTGTCCATTAGTATGATGTTGGATATTGGTTTGTCATAGGTGGCTTTTATCAGATTGAGATAAAGACCATCTATTCCAATTTTCTATAGATTTTTTTATGATTGGGTGTTAACTTTGCCAAACACTTTTTCTGTATCTATTGAGATGATCATAAGGTGTTTGTTCTTGTCTCTGTTAATATTGTGCATTGTATTTATTGATTCGTGTATATGGAAATATCCCTGCATCCCTGGGTCATGGTGCATAATCTTCCTGACGTTTTGCTACATTCTGTTTGCCAGTATCTTTTGGGGTCTGTGTTCATTAGGGAGATTGGTCTGTAGTTGTCTTTTTTAGTTGGATCTTTCTGTGGTTTTGTAAAGCTTGCCTCTGGAATAAATCTGGGAGTATTATTTCTCTTTCAGTTTTATTAAAGAGTTTGAGAAGTATGGCATTAGGTCTTTTCTGAATTTCTTGTAGAATTTAGCAGTGAATCCATTAGTGCCTGGACTTCTCTTTGTTAGCAGGCGTTTAACTACATCTTGAATTTCATTGACTGATACTGTGTTATTTAGAATCTGTATAGCTTCTTGATTCAGCTTTGGTAATGCATATGTATCTAGAAATCTGCCCATTTCTTCTGTGTCTTCCATCTTATTTGAATACAGGTTCTTGAAGTAGATGCTAATGACCTTCTGTATGTCTTCAGGATCTGTTGTGATTTCATACTTTTCATTCCTAATGGCATAGATTTGAGTCTTTCATTTTCTTTTTTTTAAATTTTATTTTTAAGACAAAAGAACCCAGAATAACACAGAAACAATACAGAAAATATCAAGTTATAGAGAAGATAGTAGGGAATTGGCACTGGGTGCTGTATAACATAATGTTATCTTTGTATTTGTTATAACACAATCAATAAAGGATATACCAAATTACAGAGGAGACAATAGGGAACCATCACTGGATGCTATATTTCATAGTGTTGCTTTGCATTTATTAACACAAAAACAATAAAGGAAATACCAGATTATAGAGAAAATAGGGGGTTACTATTGGATGTTGTATTACATAATGTTATCTTCGTCTTTATTACTCAGTTATATAGATGATGGCTCGTTCAATTAATCAATTTTCTCCACTTCCCCACCATTGTTCTACCACCCTGTCAGTGATCTTCCCACTGGTAATAACTGCACTTTTGGTTTATTTACTCCCTCATGCTCTTACTTTGGGCAGAGAATTGGCTGCTTCTAAATATGCTGTATATTACGTGGGTGTACACAAATTACTATGGCAGGAAGTGGAGAAGTACCCTTTGACAAGCCCTCACAGCCACTGAGTGTCCAGCTGGGTAGGTGGGGTTACATAGCGAACCGCCAGACTCTGTCAGCGTGTCCATGTCTATAGGCTCAGGCGAGTCTTCAGGGCCTTCTGGGGACCAGGAAAAGTGCCTGGCACACCCTGGTGGCCAGGCAGAGTTCTGGGGGCGGGGTGGAGGTCTGGAATGGCTCAGGGGCAGGGTGGAGTGCCTGGCATGCCCTGGGGGCCGAGTGGGGCTCCGGGGGCTGGGTGGAGTGCCTGGTACACCCCAGGGGCGGGGTGGAGCACCTGGCACACCCCAGGGGCCCTGGGGCTGAATGGAGCTCCAGGGGTGGGGTGGAGTGCCTGGCATACCCCGGGGGCTGAGTGGAGCTCCTGGCATGCCCTGGGGGCTAGGCAGAGCACGTGGCATACCCCAGGGGCCGAGTGGAGCTCTGGGGGTGGGGCAGAGTGCCTGGCACACCCCGGGGGCCAGGCGGAGTGCCCGGCACACCCTGGGGGCGAGGTGGAGCACCTGGTGGGCTGAGTGGAGCTCTGGGGGTGAGGCGGAGTGCCTGGCACACCTCGCGGACTGAGTGGAGCTCCAGGGGCAGGGTGGAGCGCCTGGCATGCTCCAGGTGCTGAGTGGAGCTCCGGGGGCTGGGCAGAGTGCCTGGCACACCCCAGAGGCCAAGTGGAGATCTGGGGGCAGGGAGGAGCTCCTGGCATGTCCCGGGGGCTGGGTGGAGTGTCTGGCACACCCTGGGGGCTGAATGGATCTCTGGGGGCAGGGCAGAACACCTGGCACACCCCAGGGGCCGAGTGGAGCTCCGGGGGTGGGGCAGAGCATCTGACACGCCCTGGGGGCTGAGTGGAGTTCTGGGGGTGGGGCGGAGCACCTGGCACACTCTGGGGGCCAGGCAGAGCACTTGACAGAGCCCAGGGGTGGGGTGGAGCTCCTGGCACACCCCGGGGGCTGGGTGGGGCTAAGGGGTGGAACAGAGCACCTGGCACACCCTGGGGGTAGTCGGAGTGCCAGACATGCCCAGGAGGGGCTCTCCCCAGATGATCCAAGTCTGTGGGGCCACCCCTGTGGACTCCCGGATTCTGTCCCAATGCCGCTCTGTGGGAGGCTCAGTTTAGGTCCTCAGGGCTCTCATGCAACCCAAAGGGAGGCCCCTCCCCCCTCAGGCCTCTGAGCTCCCCGCCAAAGTGCCTGGTGTCCCCTCATAGGCCATTAGTGTCTTTGGAGACTAACCCCTCCCAGCTAGAGAGGCGGTTCTATACCCTAGTTCCATGTCTTCGCCTCATCCCACCACTCAATCTTGTTGGGCATTGGGTGCACTTACAATGCTGGGCACAAGTGGCATGAGGTCTCCTCCACCTGTGCTCACCTTCATAGACTATGGTGTGTACTAAGTTTAGTTATTAGTTCTCGGAAAGAATTGGAGGATTTTCTTGGGTCTGCTGTGTAGAGTATGTTGTTGTCTCTCAGGCTACAGGACTGCTGCTTTTCATGTAGCTTGACGCTATGGATTCATACATTTTTTCATACATGCAAGCAGTGTGGAGTCTCTCTTGGTGCTCATATTAGTAGTTTGGGGTGAGTCCTGAAGCCTGTTGACTCAGCCCATTGTTGTCAGGATCATATGGTGCCTGCTTGGGCCACCTGGACTCATAGTGCTCGGAGAGGGAGTTCAGGGTGGGAGCTGAATCCTGGTAACTCAGCTCATGCTTCCTGCTTGGTGTTGGAGTAAGAAGGGCATCGGGCTGTGTAGCCTGCCTCCATCTGCAGCTCATTCTTTTTGTTGTGCTCCAGCTCCCTTTTGTTTTTTGACTGGATCCCTGGGAATTACTGTGGTCCTGAGGTGGCTTCCATTGCCTTCTGCTACTGTTTGCTGGTATTTGCTTGCACAGTGGAGAGGTCTGAGGCCATATACTCGGGGAAGGCATAGAGCTGGGTGTGGTGGGCGGCTCGCTGGTTGCCTTGACTCCGGCCTGCCTCAGGGTGCTGATTAGCAAGATTTCTGCCGAGTTGGGAATCTGCTTCATTGGCTTTTGTATCCTCCCATCCTCACACTGGATTCGACCATTCCTTCTGACCCCCACTGCTTCCTTTCCAGGCTGTGCTTTCTCCTCTCCTGTTTTGGACCAGCTCTCAGGACTTTGCTCACATCTGGCCACGGCAAGGGCCAGTGTGACGATAATGGAGAACCAAGACGCCCACAGCGCCCTCTTTCTGTAGTTCTGGGCTTTGTGAGGCTTCAGCCTGGTGCTGGTTTCTAGCAAGCCTCGGTCCTCCAGCCTGTTGCTGAACTGGTTGCTCTTGGTGATCTACAGCTGCCGCTTCTCCTCTGGTTCACGTACCGGAGAGCTCAGAGGGCTGGTGCTGGGGTGGCGGCTGAGGGAGCATGCCCGTGGTGGCAGCAGAACCACGGTGCCCAGGGGGCTGGGGCGCTCATTGCCTGAGGCTGACTGCATGGTGCAGGGCTCCAGATCCCAGCAGCAGTGGCAAGCGGTGTGGACTCGAGTCTGATGTGGGAGGTGCCATGGAACTGCCGGGCAGATGGATGCACTGAGGGACTGAGCAGAGGGCGAGGAGAGGGCAGCCATGGTGGGCAAGGTGCATGGGGTGGGGTGGGGCCAGGGCAGGTCTGCATGCAGCGCAGCTGGAGTGGCCCATGGAGGAGGCTGGGGCCACGCTGTTGCCCCACGTGCTTCTCTTCTACTCAGGAATTTCTTACCTCTGGCGGATTAGGAATGTTTCCACGAGCAGGGGCCTCTGAGGCTGAAGCTGTGAGTGGTGGAACAAGGGAGTGGGCTGAGGGTGTGTGTGGAGCGGTGGCTCCTTCCTTTTCCGCCTTCTCTTCCTCTGAGTGCGCCATGGTGGTCCTCCGAGCTTTTTCTCCTGGAGAGGTCTTGTTTGCTCTTTCTGAGGGTTTCAATTCCCCTTTCAGATCTTTCCTGGGTCTGGGGCACCAGGGCACCCATTTCTCTCCTTCTTGTCTTTCTTCTGTTGCTGTATTTCGGTGTCTCATTGGCGATCCTCCAGGGGGATCTTTCTCTGCTGCTTACCCGGTCACCATCTTACCGGAAGTCCTGAGTCTTTCATTTTCTTGACAAGGTTGGCTTGACAAGGTTGGTTTGTCATTTTCATTTAATCTTTCAAAGAAGCAACTCTTTGATCCCTTTATCCTTTGTATTGTTTTGTTAGTCTCCATTGCACACATTTCTGTTCTGATCTTTATAATTTCCTCCCTCATAGGTGCTTTGGGCCTAATTTACTCTTCTTTTTCTAGAAGCTTGAGGTTCAGCATTAGGTTGTTTATTTGAGCTTGATCTGTTTTCTGATATGAGATTTTAGTGCTCTAAATTTCACTTATAGGACTGCTTTTGTTGTGTTCCATAAGTTCTGCTGTTTTGTATTGGCATTATCATTTAATTGTAGAAACTGTCTAATTTCTTCTTTAATTTCATATGTGACCCATTGGTTGTTAAGGAGGGAGATATTTAAGTTTCACTTGCCTGAAGTTTTTGTGGTTTCTTTTGCCACTGATTCCCAATTTCATTGTAGTATGGTCTGATAATATGCATAGGATAATTTCAGTTCCTTTGCATTTACTTAAACATGTTTTATGAGCTAGTATGTGGTCTGTGTTGAAGAACATCCCATATGCTGCTGAGAAGAATGTGTATTCTGATGTTGTGTGGTGGAACACTGTAGATATCTGCTAAATCCATTTGTTCAAAAATGTCGTTCAATTCTGATAGTTCTTTGTTGGTTTTTTTTTCTAGTTGATATTTCTATTTGTGATAGTGTATTATTGAGGTTCCCCATTACAATTGTATTAGTGCTTATTTGATTTTTTCATGTCCTTTAACATTTTCTATAGGTGGATGTGCTGGTATTTGACACGTATATATTTATGATTGTTATCTCTTCTTCTTGGATTGTTCCCTTACAAGTGACCTTGTCTTTCTTAATCAGCCTTGGCTTGAAATTCACTTTGTCTTCAAATAAAATAGGCATCCCTGGTTTTTTCCTGGTTCCTGTCTCATGGAGTACTATTTTCCATCCTTTGACTTTCACTCTGTGAATTTCTTTTGGAAATAGGTATGTTTCTTGTATCTAGCATATTGTTGGATCTGATTTCTTGATCCATTATGCCAGTTTATTTCTTTTTGTTGGTGTACTGGGGCCATTTCCAGTGATGATTATAATCGACTTCTCCTCATCATGTTGTTTTCTTCCTGGTGGTTCCCTTTGTTTCCCCTCTGTTTAAATACTTGCCTTGCCTAGTGAATTCATTCTGTTCTGGTTCATGGAATTATAGTCTTTGTTATTTCTTTCTAGAATGTTCTTCAGAACATTTTGGAGTGCTGATTTGTTGGTCATGAATTTCTTCAGGTGTTCTTGGTCATGGAAGTATCTTATTTCTCCATCAATTTTGAAAGACAATTTTATGGGAGTACATCAGTCTGGGTTGGAGGCCGTTTTCTTTTAGGGCTTGAAATACTTCACACCAAGCTCTCCTTGACTTAAGAGTTTATATTTAGAAGTCTGCTGAATTTCTGATGGGCTTTCATTTAATAGTGATTTGTTTCTTTTCTCTAATAGGTTTTTTTTTTTTTTTGTCTTTCTGAGACAGTTCAGGCTGGCCTTGAGCTCACTTTGTAGCTCAAGCTCATCTTGAACTTGCAAAGATCCTCCTGCCTCAGCCTTCTGAGTGCTGGGATTACAGGAGTGCACCACCACACCCAGCTTCTGATAGGTTTTAATATTTTGTTCTTATATTGAACATCTGCAATCCTGATGATTACATGCCTTGGAGTTTATTTTTTGTTCATGTCTAATTAGAATTCTATGTGCTTCACTTTTCTGAATGTAAAATTCTTTTTCTGTGCTGGGAAAGCTTTTGCCATGATGTCTATGAACAGGTTTTTTATGTCATTTGCGGTATCTTCTGCTTTTTGATTGAATTTGATCAATCTTATGTTATTCTTCTTTATATCACTTGGCAGCTGTTGGACTGATTTCTTTTTGTGGTCCCTTCTTGTTTTAAAGAAGTCTTTCTTTTCATGACTGCTAACCACAATCCTGTCTCCTATAGCTGATATTCTGGCCTCACATTGGTTTATTCTGCTGTGTATACTTTCTATGAAATTTTCAATGTCCTCTATATCTGATAGAATCTGTTTCCTGAATTCCATTTCTTTCCTATGTTGGGCCTTCTTAGTTTCCATTATTCTCCCTAAGATCCTATATTTTTTAGCTTTATTTTCTCTAGATTCACTCATCATGCCCTTCTTTATGGTAATCATCTCTGAAGTTATCTAAGAAACTATTTCTGATTTGATTTTATCTAGAACCTCATTCATTTGCTTTATTACTTCTGCTGGTACCACTTCAGAGAGCCCAGATGGGTGGCTGTCAAATTGTTTTACCTCATAGCCCCTTGGGTTTGCCTTTGATGAGCTGGAAGTCTGGGATTGCACCTTGCTTCCCTGTCTTCTCATTTTGTTTGTTTTGTTTTGTTTTTGTTTTTTTTTTTTTTTGGTTTGTTTGTTTAATTCCTTGGTTGATTCTTCTAAATTGTTTATGAAGGTACTTTTGTTGCTAATATTGACAACTCTTAGGACATCTCTTCTAGGTGTAGCTCGCTTTTGGGTTTTGATTCTGTTGCAAGATCCTACCTCTTCCATTTACTGGGGATGAGCAATTCCTGCCTATTTGGCCCAGCCCCTGGTTTTTTGGCACTAGCCTGTAGCATTAGTACAGTGTATAGTTTATGACCCTCAGGCAATCTCAGTTTTGGCACACAAGAAAAAAGCACTGATTAGAACAATTATGTCACCATGGCTGAAGTAGTTTAACCAGTAATAACAATGGCATGAAATATACCCTAGAAAATGACAAACTGTGAAGTATTGATTTGCCACCTTTAACTGTATGAACATGATTTGTAGTTATATAACAAAATCTAAAACAAAGCAGAGTGTGTGTACAATTAATATCCCCTCAACATGGCAATTTTACCCTCGGGGGAGAAAATTTAAATGGCATTTGGAAAAAACTAAAGAAATAAAAGAGGAGAAAGTGATTAGAAGTTAGTCTGGGAGGACCAAGGAAGATTATACAAACTTTGGGAACTGGTGAAGAAGATAGGAGGGAAGGAAAGAAGGAAGAAACAGAAACAAGAACAGAATAAAACAAAACAAGAGAAAAACTATAAACAATGTTCTCACTTGTATGACAACAACAGCAAATATTCAAGGAAAAGAGTGAAAAATAAATAGCAAAGAAAGAAAGAAAAGCAAAATAAAAATCCATTTTAGGGTGTGACTCTGCTGTCACTGATTGACAGAATGGTAGACAGAGTCCAGATCTGTGTTGACTGATCACAGGTGCCATCAGTAGAGTTGTGACAGTGGTAGATAATCCCAGCAAGGCTGGGTCTTTAGTTCCATTGAAGTACAGCCTGCTTCTGGATTCTGGCTGTGAGGCTGGGACCTGAGTTTTTCAGCCCACAACATTCCCAATGCCTCTTGCTAGCTTGAACTTGGCTCCCTGCTGTGTTGAACTGACTCCCTGACCTCCTCCCAGCTTAAACTTGGCTGCAACTCGCTCTGACACTTGAGTGGTTAGATGGAGCCAGCTCATGTTTGCTCTGAGTTCTGACTTTAGCTGGTCCCTTTCCAAAACTGGTACTGGCAAAATGCCCTCTCTTGGGGGGCATCTGAACCTGAATAACTCACCAGCAATCACCATGAGCAGTGTTCACTGCTCTGTTCCGCTAGTACATTGCTTTACTGAGGCCTTTGGGGTCGCCAGTAGTCACTGTGCCTATGCATGTTCAAGTTGCTCTCCCTTACATGGAGCTGGGGCTCAGGGATGAAATGTTGCTCCCCATCCCCTTCTATGCTGTGGTCCCTCTCTTTGCTCTCCCTATGGGCTGTAATTCTCACTTCAGATCCTTTCTGGGTTGCAAGGACCAGAGAGGACCAAATTTCAGAGAGGCTGTTTCTCTGCTGCTTACTATTCTGCCATCCTCTCCCACTGCTTCATCTTGGCAAAGGGGCCAATAACACTGGAGGAAAGATAGCTTCTTTAAGACATGCTTTTAGAAAAACTGGCTATCCATATGCAGAAGATTGAGTATAAACCCATGTCTTTCATCATGTACTAAACTAAAATCAAGATGGATCAACAAACTAGCTGTTAAAATGCAAACAACCTGCCAGAAGATTAAATAAGTAAAATTCTTGAAGTCCTAGGCATAGGCAAGGACTTTCTGAACGGAACTCCAGCTGCACAGGAAATAGTACAGAAGAGCAACAAATGGAATCTCATCAAATTAAAATTTTTTACACTGCAAAGAAATAACCAACAGAAGGAAAAGACAACCTATGGAATGGGAAAAAGTTTTGCCAGTTATTCCTCAAATAGAGCTCTAATATCTAGACTATATAAAGAACACACAAAAAATTAGACCTCCCCAAATAAAAGACCCAATTAAAAAATGGACAACTTAAATGGATAGATACTTCATAAAAGAGGAAGTACAAATGGCCAAGAAGAACAAGAAGAATTGCTTAAACTCACTGACCATTAGAGAATTGTAAATTAAAAAATACAGATTCCATTTACCCCAGAAGCAGTGGTCATCATCAAGAGATCAAATAATAACAAATGTTGATAAGCCTGCATGAAAAAAGAAACACTTCGGCATTTTTGGTGGGAATGTAAACTAGTGCAACCACTATGGAAATTAGTATGGGATTTCTTGAAAAACTCAAACTAGAAATTCCATTTGAAATTCCCAGCTATTCCTGTTCTGTGTATCTACCCCAAAGAGTTAGAGACATCATATTACAGTGATTCATAAATACCCACATTTATAGCGGCACAATTCTTAATAGCTAAATCTTGGAAATGGCCTATATGTTCATCAACTAATGAATGAATAATGAAAATGTGGTATTTATATACAATGGAGTAATGCTCTGCCACAAACATAAAATTGAGTCATTTGTAGGAGGATGGATGCATTGTAAGACCATAATGTTAAGTGAAATAAATCAGACACACAAGCTTAAATATCACATTGTTTCTCTTACATGAGAAATGTAGAGTAAAAATGAAGAGCAAATAAAAGGTAGACAATAGGAAGTGGAGAGAGATCTTTTAAAGGTGAGGGTTACAAAGAGTTGGAGAGAAGGGCAAAGAGGAAGGAGATGAGGGATGAAGGAAAGACAGCAGGAGGCACTATGTACAGGTACTAGCTCCACGCAAAGAATATAAATATTACTTTCAACAACAGATACAAAAAATAAAAAAGGAGGCAATTAATGGATGGGGGACTAGAGAGGGAAGGAGGGGGAAGAGACTGAAAAGGAATTATGATGGCCAGGTACATGTACCAACTTCTCACAGGGAGTGTGAGCCTTATGCACTACACACACGTACTGATAACCTAAAATAATAGAACATGGATACAGCAGGGAGGTCAATCTTCCCTAAATGGGAAGGGGATCAGGAGATGGGAAGGAGGATGGAGGGAGGGGAGAGAGAGGGTGAAAGGGGAATTCAGGTGTGTTGTGTACACATACATCTCCACCCAAGGACATAAGCATTATGAACGGCCAACGTGTACTAATTAAAAAAAGTAAAAATGAGATCTACTTCTCAATGCTTTGTTAAGAGTACAGTACATTCTTGTTGACTGTGGCTATAGTGCTGTACTGCAGACCTCTGGAGCTTGTTCTTCTTGCTCATCTGAAACTTCATGTGCCCTGCGTAGGTCCTCCTTCCGCCGGCCCTGGGAAACCACTACCCAATGTTTGCTAGTGGACCATTTCACATGCTTTCTAAAAAGAGAATCATGTATTTGTCGCTCTGTGATTGGCTTATTTTATTTAGAAGAGTGATAGCCGCATCCACATTGTATAAATTTTTTTCTTTATTCTTTTTAAAAGGAGAAATAGTATTTGATTGCTGGCATATATCACATTTTAAAATTCATGCATCTGTTCACTATACTTTTACTTTAACCTATCTGTGTCTTTATACTTTAACCTATCTGTGTCTTTATATTTGATGTGTGTTTCTTATTGACAACATATATTGGGTCTTGTTTTACAATTCACTCTGAAAAATGTTTGTGTTTTAATTGGTATATTTAGACAATTCATGTTTAAAGTAATTATTGTTATTTTTGGTTTAATATCTACTACATTTACAGTTGTTTTCTGTTTATTGTCATATGATCCCTGTTCTTTATTTTTTCTGTTCTTTTTCTGCCATTTCTTTTTTCTTTTTTTTGAGACAGGGTCTCACTATGTAGTTCAGGCTGGCTTTGAGCACACTATGTAGCCCAAGCCGGCCTTGAACTTGTGGCAATCCTCCTGCCTAAGACCTCCAAGTTCTATGATCACAAGAGTGCACCACCAAGCCTGGATATTATTTCTGGTTTTAATTGAGAATTTTATATAATTCTACTTTCTTCTAAACATATTAATTTCTCTCTTAGCATATTAGTTACATTAAAAAAAATTTCAGTGGTTGACCACAGTGTTAAATATACATCTACAGTGAATAGAAATTAACTATCAGATAACATTATATTACTTCACAAGGAATGCAGCCGTGTTATGAGTATTCCCTGTTCCTTATAACATTGCAGTCATTAACTTTATGTATCTATAAACTGCAACTACCAGATACATTATTATTATTATTTTGAACAAATTGCTATCTATTAGATTAACTAATTATAAGAAAAAGAAAAGATTTCACTTACCTTCATGTATTCCTTCCCCAATATTCTTCCTTTACATAAAGCGAGTTTCTGATCCTTGTCATTTTCTGCTTCTCTGAAAGACTTTATTTTTTATTTTTATTTCTTTGTCTTTTTGAGACAGGATCTTACTATTCAGTTAAAGCTGTCTTTGAACTCCCTTTGTAGCCCAGGCTGGTCTCGAATTCACAGTGATTCTCCTGCCTCAGCCTCCCAAGTGCTGGGAGTCCAGGTGTGTGCCACAAAGAAGCCGGCCTTGAATGACTTCTTTTAATGTTCCATGTGTGCTGTTCTGCTGTAAAGCAGAAACTTCTCTACTGGGGAGAAATTTCTTCAGTATTTGTCTGAGAACAGTTTTATTTTTCCTTCACTCTGTTTTTTTTTCAGAAATTGGTGTTTTATTTTCTGTCAACTTCATTTCCATTTTGCTGAAGTGTCTGCAGAACCGCTCAAGACCAGTCGGTGGAGGTTCCTGCCCACGCAGTGGCCTGCGCAGTGGGGGCTGCAGACCCATCCTCTGTGGCCGGCTGAGCGCTCCAGTCTTGGGTAGGGAGCTGGGAGTAGGCACAGAGGGCACCTGCGCGCCTTCGGACCAATCTGCGGCCTCCGCCTGAGCAGCAGGGCACTCGGGAGCTGGTGCGGTCCACTCGCCCTGAAACGCTGGGGTAGTCACAGCGTTCTCAGCAGCAGCCTGCTGTTCTTTTCAAACTCTTCAGGATCCCTGTAGAAGCAGAGATCAGGCATGACTTCCCACTGGGTGTTCACGGGAAGGCCGCCTGGATCTGGTTAGAAGATCCCGGGGTGAAGCGGCCAGCGACAGGAGTGGCTGCAGTGGCAGCGGTGAACTTCTGCACAGCCCGCCGGCCGGCGTTCCCAGAGGCCGGGACCCGGCTCCGCAGGGTTTTCAATGGCTACTACGGCTGCAGCTGTCCGCTGAAGCCTGTCCCAAGTCTGGATTCCACCCCTTTTCCTTCTGTAGATAGACTGCTGCATCTGGAAATCCAGGTTGGTGCCACCCAACTGGGTTGCTGCAGCGAGGAATTTGAGGACATCCTCCTCCTCCACTGGCAGGACATGAAGGGCTCAGGACGTGGTGAAGTTCCCCACGCCGTAGGGGGCCTCCCTGGGCAGTACAGAACGGAGTTCTTTACTTTTGGAGGGTAATTTCACTGGCCAGTGAAGTCTAGGTTATTTTTCTTCCACACTTTAGAAATTTCATTCCGTTTTATTGTTTGCATTAGACTTCTTTCAAAATTTTCTTTTTGTCTTTTTTTGCAGTTTAAGTGTGGTGTGCATATATGCCCAGGTATGTATACATATACTTGATGCGTCCAGGTATAGATTTAGGGGTTATTTATCTTGCTTGGTGTTTTGACATTCAGCATTCATTTTGCAAAATTCTCGGCTATTGTTACTTCAACTATCTCTTCTGCTCTTTGCTCTCTTTTTCCTCTGGAATTTCCATTACGGGTGTGTTGAACTATTTGTTGTTCTCTGACAGTTCTTGCTTTGCGACATCTTCCTCATTGTTTTTCTCTCTGTGTTTCAGTTTGGGAATTATAATTTGGGGAGAATACTTAGGACAGGCCCAGGCTGGCCTTGAACTTTCAACCCTCCTGCCATCAGCCTTTCAAGTGCTTGATGGTTTGTTTTTTACTCAGTTGTGTTTAGTTTACTGATGAACCTGTCAAGAAACTGTCTTCATTTTTGTTACCGTGGGTTTTGATTTTTAAGGATTTTCTTCTGATTCCTGTTTTTTGTTTCTTTACATCTCTCTCCTTATAATCTGTTCTTACCATGGTGTTAACATGTTGACCAGTGTTTAAAATTCCTTATCTCTGAAAATCTCTGTCCTTACCTGAGTTTGGTTGTTATGTTTGCTTTGTCTCTGAACATACTATAGAAATGATCCCTGAAAGTATAGCCTTTTACTTTGTCTCTTTAGACTGTTTCTTGTATGAGTGTGTGTGCATGTGTGTTCCCGTGTGTGTGTGTATGTCTTTTAATGTTTGTTGAAAGTCAGTATGATGTATCAAGTAAAAGTTACTGAGACAGACAGTACTTTAGTGTGAGGTTTTTATTTATCTGGCTGGGAGTTAGGCTGGGTTTATTGATTGCTTTGACTGTGGTGTCAGAGCTAAAATTCCTCTCACTTTTTTTTTTTTTTGTCTCCCCTGGTGCCTTGATTTCCTTAGAAACTCCTTAAGTAGGATGTCAGGCTTGTTGGTTGTTTTAATGCCCTGTTATTGTACAGGAGCCCTCTTGACATGGCGGCAGGGTATGGTGCAGAGAGGGAGCATCTGTGGGTCTTCTGATTAAATCGCGTCTGTCAGATACCCCGGGTTAGATAGTTCTCTTCCCCTAGGTCAGCTAGGCTTTGGTAAAAAATCAGTAAGTTAGACTCTGTTAAAATAGCTTCTCTTGAGGATAGATTTTTTTTTAAGTGAACAGAAAGCTCTGGGCATATTTCAAAATAGTTATATTTTCTGGGATAGTGCCTGTTGATTTTTTTTATCCCCCTGGTATAGTGAAAGAATCCGTATTTTTGTTTTTGTTTCCATTTTATCTTGACAAGTAAGTTTTAAAATTCTACTTTCCTCAGGCCCGTCTTCTATGGGATTGAAAATTATAGAAAATTATTATTATTATTATATAAAATTATGTTGATGTTCTGTGGTTGACTGAGCATTAATAGCAACCTCTGATGAAGAGACAGATCTGCTGACCAGGTACAGGGGAGCACTCTGCCTGCAGTTTTCAGATGTGGTGTCTGCTTTTTGCAATGCTGTCCCACTGCTGCTATGAATAAGCCAGCTCTTGCTCTTGTCCTTACCCAGAGGTAGACAGGATGTATGCTCATACATCCACACCTCTCCCCCTCCCTACAGACGAGGACGTGCAGGCAAGTGTGAGTCAACTGAGGGTGGCATTTCCATAGTCAGGACAGAGGAGACTCATTGGCACGTGTGTGGTCATTCCACTGTCCTGAAATGCTTCTGTGGAGATGGTGTAGCTGAGTCAGTGCGCAGTGACTCATGGGCTATTGGAAGTGAACTTGAGCCTGTCCTAGGCATTGATCTTCACAGGGATATATTGTTAGTTTCCATCTATTAAGACAGATAAAGGGTAATCATTGCTGGCTTCAAACTTCTCTTTGACTTCACTCCTGTGAAGGAGGAATTTCTCAGTTTTGGTTCCCAAGACATTTACCCAAGTTTATAGGCTCTTGGTGTTTCCTTAACTTAGAATCCTTTGCCCCCAGCCTTACTTCCCTGCATGATACTCTTCCTTTATAGCTCAGCAGAGACAGTACCTACTCTCCGAAACACTCCCAATTCCAAAGCAGTCTGTTCATAATGTAACAGAAAATGTTCACCCCAGCAGTACACTTTAGTTTCTTAGTTGCCCAGGTAATAGTTCCTGTTCCACTTCCAGTTGCTTCTGTCTCTTAGAAATGGCTATCACCATGATGCATAGTTGGTCTCTATGATGCACATTGTATAAGCCAATCCCCAGTTGACAAGCCATTCTGCCTCTGTACTTCCTGCTTGCTTATCTCATGTAACTCCTAGACCATCAGAGATCAGGGCCTGATATTCTAGAAATGATCTTGATCAGTGTCTGTCAACATAATTAAATTTGCCTCAAAATCCTGAATGTTGTTTCACTGTTTCTGTTTGTTGCTTCTTTTGGTGCATTGGCTGGGAAGACCAGCCATGCTGACCTCTTTGGTCACCATTCATGGCCCTCAAAGATGGAACAAGGACCTCTCCAGATCCTGATGGCACCAAACACCAAGGCACATCCTTGAGACTTCTTGAGTCCTTTCAGAGATCTGGAGGAAGATTCCTGGTTCCCTGCTTGAGCGACTCACATCGGACCCCAAAGGGAGGAGGATGTGATCTCTCTGTTCTTCTTTCTGCCTGCTGCCTGCCTGCCTGATTCTGGTGAGGCCCCTGGGGGCACCCCAGTTAGTCTGTCAGTCCTGCTCAGCTTGAGCAGAAGGGTAGTCTGATCAACTCTTGTTAGTCAGGACTACCCTCAAGGGAAGGGGGTTGGAGTGTTTAACTTCTGAGTGCCTGCTGAACGAATGTGAGAGTGAGTGGATGGACTGTGTAAGCAATAGGCTGCTCCATCTGTGCACCAAGACTGGGAAGCAGTGGTCACAGTGGGTGATTGGGCCCTCACTTGTGGTTCCATGGTGATGGTTGACATGTGGCATAAGGGAGGCCTTGCACCCCCCTTAGCTAAATTGTGCTTAAATCCCTGCGAGGGGCGTGGCCAGGAGGGCATGCATCTGAATGGTCTCTGAGGGGCACCCACTTGGTCTGTTGTGCCATCATTCAAGAGTACACAACATACGCGTAGGAAGTCAGAGATGAAAACTAATTAGTTAAAATGCACAGCCCCTGATTGCAGGAAAATAGGCTTTTATAGAGTTAAAAATGAAACCAAACTGCTCCCTACATCTCAAAGAAAAAAAAAAGAAGGGAACAGAGGCCCATTCTTCCTAAAAATTCCACCTTGACACATTCACTGGCTGCTGCAGTTGCTGCCAACACCTATAGCTGCACTCCCCACTCCCGACTCGTCCACTTCGAATCAACTGCACTGGTTCTAGCCAGCCACTGTCTGCATTCTTTCCCCTCCCCCAGAGACATGCCTATTCTGGTCAGATGGCATCATCTAATGCCCACCTGAGAGGACGGTCAGCAATTCCTTCTGAGGTCCACATTTCGAGGAAAAACTGGACTATCAGCCCGACAAATGAGTTGGGCCCTGTCCGGCCTGAATAGATGGGACAGACTGAGCTGTATCACATTAGGCCCTTGAGAGCCCATGGTCATCACACAAGTAGAACCTGTGTGTTTCCTGGTAGACAATGGAGCAGAACTCTCTGCCTTCAAAAGTTCCCTCTGTCAAAAAGTTACCATCCTAGGACAGCTAGGACTCTTGCCTCTGCCCCTCCTACCTGTTTCCATTACTGTGAGCCTGAAGCAAGGCAGAAGATCATGGTTTGGAACTTACTGGTTTTTTAGTGCTTAGTATTCCTTGTTTGACTCTTCGGGTGGGATGTGAGCCAATCCAGGCCAGAGGCTGTTCTCTGTAGTTCTTTCATATCCTTTAATGCCTTCTTTAGTGCGTTTAAACCTCGCAATAAATCTGTCTTTTCCTAAAAGACTGAGAACTGTTCAAGCGATACTGTGCTATTCATCTTACTTCCATTCTTTGGTGCAGTGCCTGGCACATAATAAATGTTCAATAAATACTTCCATTTGATAAATAAGTAGTTGATTCTAGAGACATGGTAAAGTTAGTTAAGTTCAGTTTTATCAATGGAGCCCTCTTCAGTGTTCTCATGCAATACTCTTCTCCCATACTTAAGAAATATTTGCCAATAGGTACCACCTTGAAAGTCAAACTGGGCTTTTCTAGAAGGCAGCTCACATGTATGTTCCTGGGGCCAGAACAGATCTATAACTACATGGAAACTAAGCCTCACATCTCAAATCACCAGTTCATGCTATTTTACTAACTGCCACAAACAAGCCCTCACTTCAGTTAACTCAATCTTGCAATGCAGAGTGGAAAGAAGGAGTTGTGTGCAAATGGGTTTGATTTGTTCTTGGGCTTCTCTGATTTTTTTCGGATTCCTTTCTGGCTTTGATTTCTGGAAGGCTCGGCCTCTCGAGAGGACTGTGCATAGGCAGAGGAGAGCAGGTATTGTCTTTCGAGAGAACAGTAGTTCCTCAGGGTTGGGAAGGGAGCAGGGAACTGTGGATCCAAGGAACAAGGGAACTCTGTTCTCTTTCTGGCAACATCCAGGAATGTGGGGTAGTCACTGAGGGAAATGACCTTGTAGAGTACATGGAGGCTGGGCTCGGACAACGGAAGCCACCACATTGCCAAAGATTCCAGTGCCTGAGCTTGGAATGGAAGTCACATGCTGCCCAACTCCAGTAGATCATGAGGATATGAACAAGCAAGATAAGATTTTGCTCTGTGTTCCTTTTTACATCTCTCTAGATGTTGAAAAAAAATGTCCTTAACTGAACTTTTCATTACCTCACAAGAATGACTTGGAGCTTATTTTGATTTAAAAAATAAAATGTGCACCTAGAATGTGAGGCTAAGCTTTTTACCTACCCGTATGTTACATATGCACCAAGCTGCTTTTCATATCTGTGATAAAATACCTGCTATACATAACTGCAAGGAAGAGAAATTTTCTTAGTGTACGGTTTCAGCCCTTGCCTGCCTGTTTCCACTGTTGTGAGCCTGAAGCAAGGCAGAAGGTCATGGTGGAAAGGTGTGTACAGCAAAGCTGTTCACAAGGCCCAGTCAGTCCCCTTCAGCGACTCTCCCTGTCGGCCTCTCCTCTGGTCTCCTTCACCTCCCAGCGATGCCCTACGGTCACAGTCCCATTGGTGAAGTTAGGGCCCTCATGATCCTGTCCCTTCTCCAAAGCCCTTCCACAGGATGAGCCTTCTGAGGGATACTTTGGGTCCCAACCATAACGATATGTCAGGCATCTGGCACAACCCATGGATGCATAAGGGACTGATTGAGATTTTTTTCCTTCTCCTTTACTTTCAGTCAAGGGTTAGTGGACATTCTTTGATCCTTGGAGGTGCACCCTTAAAAAATGTTGAGTGTGATTAAAGACTTTTTTTTTGAATTTGACCTGTTTTAAGTGCTCTAGAGAAACATAATTTCTTAAAGTGAAGAATTCTTGTTTTGGACAGAATTGTGTTAATCTGGATTTTGAGACAGTTTACTCAGACAATAACAGATGGACTAAAGGAGGCTTTATTTTCTTTGGAAAGCACTGATAGATGTAACTATGGGTAAGCCCTGACCCAGTGCAATAGCAGGTCTGCCCCAAGGAGCAGCTTAGCTCAAGGTTGATCCTGCTGTTGCCTTGAGTGTGTCCTGGAGGTAAGGACAGAAGAAATGGAGTTCTAACTTATCTTTGTCCTTCCACCTTGATAAGATTAAATTTCAAATCACTCCCTTCATTAGGATTACATTTCAGGAAATAAGAAGAGTTCCATTATTCTAATCAGAAAACTGGGCCCAGGGTCACTTGTGTTATTTCCTGCTCTGATATAGTTGTTGACTGACAGATTAAGCTCACAGGTTCCTTATGAACCTGTTTAGAGACTAGACTAGATAGATTTAGGGACTAGATTATCACTGCCTTTTCCACTGTATAAAGAGAGAGGGACAGCAAAGTGTGTGAATTTTTAACAGGTTTTATTAACTTAATTTTGATTAACTTGTGCTAAGTGCATATTAATAGGGCTCAGGGTAGATTTTGACATGTGCATTTTGTTGTTCATACAAAGCTAACAAATGCCATTTTTCCACATCTACCTTCCTTTTACCTAGGAAACCAAAGCCCATCCACACACAAAAAAAAAATCTTGGTTTTTAACGTGATCTTTCTTGGTTTCTGAATGTGAAAGTCAAAATTGAAATTCAGAAAAAAACCTTCCTTTGTTAGAAGGTATTCTGCTGATCATCTACTCTGTACCTTCCTTATGGATTAGAAGGTTGCTCAGAGTGACATGACATTGTGCTCTGCCCAAGGTAACGGGAATCCAGCAAGATCAGAACTCGGGATCTTGGAGACTGGTCTAGTGCATATTGATAAAACTAAGCATATGAATGACCTTATAAAGCACAATTTTTCTTTTTTACTTTCTTTATTGGTTATAGAGATTAGAGTTACACATGTACAAAACATATTTTTTAACATTCCCCCTCCCTGCTTACATGCCTTGCCCAAACATCCCCACTGGTCTCATATTTTGAGGGAGGGATTTTAATGTATATATTTTGCTAATGTCCAATCCCTTTGTTACCCACTCTTACATCCCTCTACTTCCCTCTGATTCCCTTCTTCTTGTCTAATAATAGTCTTTCTTTTTCTTTCTTCTTTCTCTCTTTCTTCCTCTCTCTCTTTCTTCCTCTTCCTCTTCCTTGATTCCACGTATTAGGGAAAATATACAATATTTGTCTTTCTGAGTTTGGCTTACTTCACCCAACATGTTGGATTGTCTCCGGGTCCATCTATGTTATTGCAAATGACAAAATTATGTCACTTGCAAGATTACCTTATTTTAAAAATAATCAGTTTATATGCCTTTAAAGATTTATGAACTGCTACACTCATAAGATCAGTAAATATATTGTATATTATGCAGACAATATATAGATTCACTTAGCAGAAGCTTAATGGAAAAAAACAAAATAAAAAGAAAGAAAAAAAGAAGAAAGGTAAAAGAGAAAGGAGATATAGATTGTAATTTTCTTTGTAAACAGAGAAGTGAAACTTCTACAAAATTATGAGCTCATGGCGCAATATGACCATGTCCCACCTTACCAAATATGATTTGTTCAAAGAATGTGAGAAGAGCTTAATATTAAGGCATTTTGTTAGCACAGGTATCACATAAGTGGGCCCTACATAAAAACTCTTAACTTTAATAAACAAAAAATGCAAAATACGTGGCCACAGTGAGTTCTGACCAACGTGGGGGAGAGCAGCGAGGCTCCTGAGGGCTGAGGCGTGGGGGATCCTGGGCTTGCCCTCACCTGCTGCTGGCTGCACCCAAACCCAAGTGGGAGTCCAGGGAGGCAGAAGCACACGCTGGAAGGATTGTGGGTTCTTGAATTACCAAGATGACAAGACAGTGACAAAGAAGGATGGCTTTGTGCTTTGAGCAAAGACCACTGGCTTGCTTTGGGTGAAGAGAAAGCTTGTGTTACTTGAGATACTGCAGATTTGGGGTCCATGAGTTGCCAGTTTCCTATACCCTGACAGACCTTGTCTCTTCGTAGCACATCCTGTGTCCTTTCTTCAGGCCACGTTCTAGCACACTCATGCTCTCCAGAAAACTACTACAATTAGGTATCATAGGAAATGTGCCCTGTCACTAAGTTATTGATCATCACTAATTTATTCCATATTCTTACCAGTGGAATGCGTTACTTTTCAGATATGCTTGGTCATTCCTCACAACCTCTTGTTCTTTGCACTTACTTTCAAGGGTCTCAATTTCTTTAAGCGAAGTAAACATAATTCTAAAACTATCATACATCAGACATTTCCAGTATTGAGAGAAGTGTTGGCAAGTGATTCTTCAGTTCGTTTTGTTTCCTTGCTTTGTGTTTAGAGATTCTTTCACTGGGAGCTGCTGACTTTCTTGCTTACTCTTTCTGTTTGATTTCTTCAAGGCCTGATTCAAATGCACCTTTCCAGAGACCATTTACTTTTGCCAGTTGCCTGAGAGAGTCCCTAACCTTGAGCACTTTAGATTAAATAACTGAATGGACCTTTTCAGATAATACAAGTAATGTGAATTCCAATAAAAAAAAATCTACCAGAAACTTGGCTTGTGGTAAGAATATAAACTCAGCTTCTTTTCTTCTTTATTTACAGAATTAAGGTTAAGACAAGCAAGTTTTGTTTCTTTTTCTTTCTATGTATGCCTCTCCTGGCATATCATGACCTCATTTTATTCTGCCTCTGATAGAAAGGAAGTTGCACGTTTCTGTTCTACAGAGGAAGACCCTGTCTATGAGGAAATGTGATTTGACTTTTTCTTTTCTTTTTCCAATTGTCCATGCTCACCTGGGGAACTGGTCCTTATGGAAGGTGACTATCTAAATTTATCTCTTGTCCTAGGGAGCATCCCAAAGTTTTGTTCCTGTCACCTGTCATCCTCGCTTCTCCTTGAAGCAGGGGCCTTTTCTTTTGATTTCTCCTTGTCTCAGGGAAGTTTTCAGATTCTCTAAGGGAAACCCCATCAGTAAACTGCTAGAGATAAGAGTTCTGGGAATGTGAAAGGGCGAACACATGAGAGTGGGCAGCAGCAATGTCACTACAACAACCAAATACAGGTCTTCCCTGGGTAGAAACCTGACTTCCTCTTTAATCTGTCCTTACAAGGTGTGAAGGCTGCTATGTGAGGCTGTTCCCTGACAGCTCCGGAACCTGAATGTCCCTGAAAGTAGAGGCACAGACAACATTTATGGAGTTGGTCACTTAGAAGAAAGTGGGACAGGAAGAAATTCCAAAGGGTGAAATAAAAAATGACAGCTTAGCCAGAATAGCAGGTTATAGAAAACTCTGGGCACATTGGCCTCAGGGTGGCAGGTTGGGGTTTGTTTTGCCCTGGCCTTTGTGGGTGTATTTGTTGTTCTCTGTCGTATCCTGGAGGAGTACTGATGACCTTGTGGAGGCTCAGAGCGTTTTGGGTGGCTGGGAAGCTCGACTGAACTTTTCCATAGAGAACAGAGATATGGAGTTGAAAGAGCCTTTGCTCTGCCGGGATGATCTCTTGGCAAAATAAAATACAAACTCCTTCCAAGATTTTTTTTGGTGGGGGGTGGGCTCTGCCTACGTGTCCTTATCTCTCAGCACTGCCCCTCTGTCTGAGCATCCATCTTACCGGAAGTTGTGTTCTGGTGGGATCTGTGAGTGGCATGTCAGGAATGGGGCCGTGAGGACCATCGGCCTCAGTACAAGCAGCCTTGGTGCACTGTCTACAAAAGTTTTTAAAATTAATAATAAAACAGGGTTAAAATTTGGTGTCTCCTTTTTGTCATCACTGTGAACTGGTGATTCTACATGATGTCTGCAGTCGAATACACCTTCTAGAAGAAAAGATCTCTTGGCATAAGTATCTAAACAATTGCTGTGGTTTTGGCCGAGTTTTAGTGATACATGTTAAGTTTCACGTATCAGACTTTCATCATTTGTTTATTCATACACTGATTTATACTGGAAGGTCACTCAGGGAACTCCCGGGGATATAGTCAGCCTGCACTGTCTGCGGGTTTAGCTACGTGCTTTTGTTTCAAGAGAATACTGCATGGTTTCTCTTCAATGGAAAACTCAGAGTAAAAATAAAGAGCAAAATAAAAAATAATAGGAAGTAGGGAGAAAGATCATTCTCAGAGTAGAAGGCGCTGAGAGATGGAGGGAGGGGATAAGGGATGGTCAAAAGGAATTGGGATGTGTTATGTACATGTGCCAGCTTCCCACAAGGAATGTAAACATTGTGCTCTTACTACACACACATACTAATGAGCTAAAATAATAACAAAAATTAAGATCATAAAAGAGAGTAAGTTTGTCATAGTTCAGAATCCTCCAGCTTACTTTGGATACAGCGCTACATATTTCTATGTTTAAACTCTAGATTCAAATTAACAGTGATAACCAGTGATTGGAAGATCAGTTGAATAGATCTTGAATTATTTCACTTTATCATGCTATGTGACCACCTGGAATTTTTAAATTAGCGTTTTGAAATTTAAATCAGTGACATTTTATGCTCTAGAGGGTATAATATTTTGGCAAGAGCAAATTTCATTTTGTGTGGGAAATATTTTACTGAATTTGATAACATTTTAAAATGAAATCTTAATTTTGTTTTAAAATAAAGGATTAATTCAGACATTAAAGGTCCATAGTATGATTTAGTAGTTGCTTATATTGTGTCTTTTTCTAATGCTTTGATTTTTTTCTTTTCTCATTTTGTTTTTTACTTGTCCCGTCTTCCCATCTTGCCCCTTCCTTGTTAATGCTTTGATTTTATTAAAATTTGCTAGCTCTTCTTTTACATGTGTATAACCACATACACAAAGTTTAATAAAAAGAAAATATATTTTCCTTTTTTTCTCAGTACTTGGGATCAAACCCAGGGCCTTGTGCATGTTACACAAGTGCTCTAGGGCTGAGCTATATCCTCATCCCTTTTTATTTTTTATTTTGAGACAGGATCTCACTAAGTTGGCCAGGCTGGTGTGAACATGGTAACCCTCCTGTTTCAGCTGCCTGAGGGGCTGAGATTACAAGTGGGTACCGTGATGCCTGGCATGTTCTGCACTTTTACCCCAGCCACTACCGCTCATTTGGTTTTATGATTACTGTTACTTAATAGGAAGGACATGTTAAAACTAACCTGCCCAAGCATCAGGTGTGTCAGGTACACAGCCACTTCCAGCTGACCTGTGAGTGGGGGTGTCTGTGCCTCTCTGCTATTGCTCTACATGGAATGCTTTCCCCCTAGAACACCTCCCACATCTTTTTTAGTCTCAGTTCTCTGAAAATTAAATCTCACCAAAGTGGCCAATTTTGATCACTGTCTGTCTCTGTCTCTGTCTCTGTCTGTCTGTCTGTCTCTCTCTCTCATGATAGTTTATCCTAGCATTGCAAATATTACATTTGAGCTGTTTGTTGGTCTCTGCCCTAAATGAATAGTGAGCTAATTAAGAGCAGGGACCATGGTTCATTCACCTTGGTGTCCTCAGTTCCTAGTGCGACCCTGATGGCTGCTAAATAATCCCTCTTGCATTGAAGGAAGAATGGCAAGGCTCTCAGTAGCTATTAAATGGGGCTTGGCTTGGATATTATCTTTATGTTTTCTGTCCCTTCAGCTCAGCAGCTCAATATGCCCACCCCAGTTCCTTCTTCCCCTCCTCTGCTGCTGCACACCCCCAACAGCCTCCATCATTTCGGGCTATGATGGTGGGCAGGTGGACCAGGCAGGGGACGGGAGTGGGAGAAGGTGCAGAGGAAGGGAATCTGCAATCTAGACTTCTGAAGATTAGCACGTACCTTCATGCTCTGGGTGAGGCACGGTTCGGCATGAACTGAAGTTATCTGTGGGTGGAATCTTCTTACTCCCCAAAACTTTTAGTATGTTGTGAATGATCTGAATGCAAGAATGCCAAATGATGTCTCCAGGAGACCGTGTCCCACTAATTCTGGATTAGTTAAATACCAACTGGGGTCCAGCACTATTCTAGGGTCTATAGAAAATACAAAGAAGGAAGCAGACATTCAATGGAGAAAATTAGAAAATCTGAATATATGAAAGTAAAAAATGTTAAATGGTCAACATTCTAAGCTGACTGTCATTAGGACTTTGACATATACCTTTTCTTTGTCTTTTCTCTCTTTCTGTGAATATATGTGTGTTCTACACAGAGGAAACCATAATGTACATCTTTTTTCTGTGACCTAGATTTTGTTTTTAAATATAGTGTATCCTTGCCTTCCTTCCATGGTTTTATAAACTCTTATACTATCATATTTAATAGCTAACTGATGTTACCGTATGATTGTACAATTTATTTAACCCATATTCTATTTTTTTTTAACATTCTATTATTGGATATTTACGTTGGCTTTAAATTTATTTTTACTGTTAGGAACAGTACCTATGCTGTTTATAATCATGAGTCACTGAGCAAATTCTTAACCACATCCTTTAAGACAAATGTTTGAAGGTGGAATTGCTGGGTCAAAGGGTCAGGACTGATAGGCTCCTAATAGAGTAATAGAGTGCGTGATGAGCAATATTCACATGGCTTTGTTGCTATTATATAATAAAAAGCTGATCAGGACAGAGAGATGTCTGGGGTAGAGTACTGCCGCATGAAGTCTCAAAGGGCCAGGTCTTCCTTCTTTCTTCTCTGTCATCTTTAGTGTGTCTCCTGCCACAGGTAATGATAGATGCCATGGCTTGAAGCGTCATGGACTTACCCAGCAGAGGCCAAGCAGGAAGTAAGTGGCAGAGACAAAGAACTTTCCCTCCTCTGTTTGCTCTGTTACTTCACGGACGCTCCCAACAGATGTTCCCTGTTATGGTACTACCCAGACCTGGCTCACCTGTCTCTAGACCAAACAGAGGGTAAAGGATGGAGTTTCCCTGAGTGATTTCCTTCAGCCATGACTCATCACTGGAAATGTGGCTGAAACTGCCATTCATGTTCCTGAAACAAAGAGCACAGGGGCCCACTGTCAGCAAGAGCCAATGGAGGTCTGCCAGAAACCCAGATATGCCTCAGCTTTAAGCTTTATCAAAGCCACTGAAAGCTTTGTATTTACTATGTGTGTCCTCAGGATCTCACACAGTACTGGCATTCAGGAGATGCCTAATAAAATAGTAGTAGAATGAGGTCATTCTCCAGGAACACTTTTTTTTTGGCTTTTTGACACAGGGTCTATTATGGTTGATACATTGTGTCAACTTGGGGAGTCTAGAGGTTTAGCTGAGCGACTCAAGAGGAAGCCAGAGTGCTTACTTTGTATACATCCTGAGCCTGTGGAAGAGGAGGGCATGGAGATTGTGTGAGAGGTACATGCCCCCTGGGTGGGGGTAGGCTGTTTACAAGGTAAGGGAGAAAAAGAGGCTGCTTGCAGCCATTCCTCCCCTTTTGCTGGTTGTTTTTGTTTTTGCTGTGTTCTGCTGCCATGACCATTCGTCCTCTGCCATGTGCCACTCTGCCTCAGAACCAGCCAAGTAAAGACTGAAACCTCCACAAATTGTAAGCTAAATAAACCTTTCCTTCCTTCATTTTGGGTGTTGGGTATTTTGTCCCAGCAACGAGAGAAAAGTAACCAAGACAGGGTCTCACTATACAGTTCAGGATGGCCTTAAACTCTGTAGCTCAGGCTGGCCTTGAATTTGAAGTAATCCTCCTGCCTCATCCAAGTGCTGGGATTTTAGGCATGCACAGCCATCGCCTGCTGGGAACACTTTTAAAACATATTCTTAAGAATGGCACAAGGGAGCTGAGTGTAGTGGTGCACACCTGTAATACCAGCACTCAGGAGGCTGAGGCAGGATGATTACTCTGCATTTGAAGCCAGCCTGAACTACATAGCGAGACCCTGTCTCAAAATCAAAAAAGAAAAGGGCTCAAGGGGTCCCTCCAGGGAGTGTTCTCTGGGAAGTTCCAAAGATCCTTGAGACAGTATGGACACTCCACCTTTAACAACTGATTTCCATTCCTGCAAGTAGGTCATTAGGTGAGTTGGTCACTAAATGCAGAATTGTATACAGCACGTGCATTCCAACATTCCGAACAAAGAAATGGAGGAAATGGTTAAAAGAAACTCCAACTTCATGACTTTGCTTTTATTTGCACGACTATGCAGTAGTGTAATGGTAACAGAACATAGAACTATGGCTAGCGCTCCGCTGTACAGTACGATCAGCAGAAACGACAGCACTGTGCTGTAGAAGGAGCCACCAGAAGGCTGCGCTGCCACTCGTGTTCCCGTGTCCGAGGTCCGAATGTAGGTTGTAATTCCAAACAGTGCGCCTCAATCCTAAGTTCGAGCAGTCATTAAACAGGCATTAAAAGAGGAATGTCTGTACTTAGCTTCCTCTATAGCCCTTGAATTGAATTCTTGGTCTAAGCCTGATCTCCAATCCCACAATTATACATTGTGGAAAATTTCAAACATACTAAAAAGTTGAAAGATAATACAGTCACTTCTTCTGTACTTCCAGATTGAAGATTCTGGATCCATCCCTGGCACATACTAGTGGATGATTGCCCGGAAATGGGCACTCCTTCTCCTCCTCTGCTAAACCATTAGTACAGGGGCTTGGCCAATTTACATTAATGTTAGAATTGCGCTGAGCTCGATTTGGGGTTGCTGGTGCTGCGGTTGCCTTCAGTGCATCGGTAGCTTTGAGCTTCTCCAGAATTTTCATGTGTTTAAGGCACAGGAGGAGGTAGGGAGCATTTCCCTTTTATGTCCCTGTTCCACACCCAGATTTCAGTTTTCTTAGGTACTTGTATCATGGTCTGCTGTCCTTTCCCAAGAGGCTTAAGATTTTTGTTCTATAGGAAGATGGGGTCCAGGTGAGGCTTTGATCCTTTCTGATGGAGACAGGTGACTTTTTCCTCCAAGCCTGTGACACCAAGGGGCCACTTTCTCTGATCTTCTGCCCTGCTCCTAGTCTTTCTTGTGAACACCTGGTAGAGATCCACGGGGAGCACCGCGTGAGTACCGGCTCTACTTGAGGCCCACAGTTCCTAGCAGTCAGTGTTCCAGTAACTGTTAAATATTAAAAGCTCTTCCCACCTGCTTGTGTGGTACATCTTCCCTCAGGGTTCTGCCAAGGACAAGGTCTCACTATTCTCCAAGGAGCCTCAGTCATGACTGAGCAGGGACTGGCTGTCCTTGAAGTGGCCACCACTATCAGTGACTTAAAAGGCATTGGTACAAGAGCCTTCCTATTATTCCCAAGATGGGTCATATTCAGTTCAAGGAAAGTTGTGATTTTAAAATTAATACAAGCCTGTTCTTACTGTAGGACAGTAGCAATACCAGGCCTGCTCTCTTAGCTACGGACACCCTTTGCTCTGGAGCTCCGTTAGGCTAGCAGACACTTTATGAGACTGTGAACCTTGGCCAATTTCTTTTCCAAGATATTAGTCCCCAGTGCTCTTTGTACCCTGCACACTGTCTCAGTCTGCTTCCTGGAGAACTCAGCTGACATTAGGCTCTTCAGAGAATCTAATTAAAATTATGACTCATCTGCCCAGAAAAATCCAGCTATGCCTAGAAGCCTAAAATTCTGATAGAAGTTTGGCTATTTATTGTTTCACTGAAGTCTATAGTCCCTACATGAAGAACCCCGGGATTTGGCTCCACAAGCACCTTATACTCCTCAGGGAGGTGTACCCTGGGTGCTTCAAGAACATTCAACTCTAAAGAGAGCAGCATGTGCACTATGGGCAGAAGAGCTTTGTGAGGTGAACGGTGATACACCCACCTGGGCAGGGAGAGGACGCCCACTCCCTTAAGCTCCTTCACTGAGCTTTGGTGGTGAACCTTCATGGGAAGAAAGTAAGAAGTTCTCCCAAGACATTTTGGTATCCAGAGAAATTTCTGTAGTAGAACATACATTAGAATCCTGGGAGGCTGCCACCTTAGGCTAAGTGAGGAAAAAATACGTAGGCAATTTTCAGGTTTCTTCCTTGACTGTTCAACTCAATCAGGGCAAGAAAGGGGGCCTTGACCCCCCAAAGTCATAATGTCTCTTAATAAAGAGGGTATATTTGCTGAGAGTTGATCTTGGGTTTGAGCTCTCAGACAGGCCAGGGCAGTGGAAGTCAGCTGGAGGGGGGAACATTGTAGCAGGGCAGGGAAAAGCCAGAATCCTAATATTCTAGGCAGGCAAGTTAGGCAGAAGATAGCAGGCAGCTAGAGAGGCACTGGGCCTAAGATAGAGTCAGGATAACCAGGCCTTAGTCAGATAGGTAGGAGCTGAGGTCAAGAGCTAATAAGAACCAGGCAGATAATAAAGTCCAGAGATGTAACAAGCAAGGTGATGCGTGATCACTCTGATAACTTCTGGTCCTATCTGGAAAATGTTTCTTCCTTTCGACTTTGCACTTTTAATAAACCACTTAGATAGGCTAGAGTTCAATAGGCACCTGCGGACACAACTTGTTACGTGCCCTGACTCCTCATAGATGCATTTCTAGTTTAAGTAAGCTTGTTTTAGCCCTACACATTGACCTTAGTTTGACTCAGAGGGATCTGAGCCTTGGTCTAAAAACTCCAAAGAGTCTCCATAGCAACTCACTTTTGGGTCTCCCTCCTGACTACTGAAAGCTATGTATCTCCTCTTGATAAACATTCCTCTGGTCTACCTCCTTTGTCCTCATTTTAATTCTTTGGCTTCATGAGGTGAAGACCCCATTGCACTATCACGTTAAGGTCTGGGTTGCAGCAGTGTAGATAAATCAACACCTCATTCTTTGGTTCTGTTTCGCCTTCACTCCGTAGAGAATGATGGTAGCAGACACAAGACGGGTGTATCGCTGAGTGCTTGTGTAAGATGTGTTCTTCTTTGGAGGATGGAGGCTGAGGTTGACAATGCCTGCAAGTCACAAAGAAGTTGTGACTTTGGACCCACAGAAAGGGCACATGGGGAGGACATTACAGAGCCTGAATGTTCTAGAGGGAAGGTGATTTCAGAGGCGGAATCTGTGTGAAAGGCTGTGATAGACACAGAAGCTTAGGGAAGCATTTCTATGACTCTCAGAATAAATACGGCTCTTAAGTATGAGTGAAGCGGCATAGGCTCATGACAACAATTTAGATGGTACGTTTGGGTAATGTAAGTTTAGTCCCTTTTCACTACACTCTGTCCCCCTCACCATAAATCAAGCTCCCAGAGAATAATTTCCATTAATATTTGTGACCTCCTGGGTTCTCAGGGTGCTGCGCATTTTCTGGGAGGAGGAGTGCAGGGTTCCTTCTATGGGGAGGACTATGGAGCGTGTCTAGAGCACTGCCCATCCATACACTCACTGGGCAATGTGCTCCTTCTGAAGCCTGACCCGGGAGCAGGGGTAATTTGCAGTGCTCTAGTGAATTCCTATTTGTGAGGAAAGCCATCTTCAGAGAGGAAAGGTTGGAGGGGACACTGTTGGCTTTATTTTGTTGGTTAGTGTGCCATGATGGCCTTGAGTTCTTTGGTTAACAGTTTTGTCTTTTGGAGGCTTGGACATAGATGGAAAGCCTGGAGGAGCTGAGGGGTTGAATTCTCCTTCTCTGGGCAGAGTTCTGTCTGTCCGGGAGCTGTGCTACAGCTTCTGCTCGCAGGTCAGCATTAGGCCACATCTCTGGCAATATTCAGTGTCATATTTTGACTTGAAACAGAGATACTCCTGTGCTTATGCCTGACCACTAAGATTTGTCTGCTGTGGCTTTTAAAATGATTGATGTCACTTGCTCTACTGTGGAAAAATCCCAGGAGCCTCATAGACCAGGAGCTGAAGGAAAGCATGTGGGAAGCCTCTGGTAAACTGTGTAAAGAGGAAAAATGTTATTTCCCGCAGGCAATCAGTGCCCAGGATGTGAACTCAGGCCTCTGCACATGTCTGCCCTTGTGGGGAAATGTGAATGTGTCATGTACAAGCATGAACAGCGCTGGCGAAGGTTTGGGGCCGAGGAAGATTTTCCAAGTCTTGTTCCATGTACTTCCTTGGCACTCTGGTAGACTGGCCCAAAGTCTGGCATTTTGCCATTGAAGACTCACATTTTCTTATATCCTAGCATGAAATTTCATACAATGCCGGACACTTAGAAAAATGCTTGACCAATCTTTATGTAAGAGATATATTTCTATAAATATTTTAAGCTCCTTATGTGGTCTAGATGCTGGAGATTTATCAGTAAACAAAATGGACAAAAGTAGCTGTTCTGGTGATATTTGGTAAATGACCTTCTTTGGTACATGCTTTCCCTTTCTGATGCATTCTATAATCTTTCTGTTTTGTTGATTACTTTGGCTTTTTAGAAATAAGGACAAAACGCCTCACTGAAGTTCTATTCTTATCCAGGTCAATAAACAAGACTCAGTCTAGGGCTAGGGGTGTAGCACAGCGGCAGGGCATTTGTCTAGCATGCACAAAATCCTGGCTTCCACCCTACACACAACACAACACAACACAACACAACACAACACAACATCTAAAGCTCTATCTTTAGCAGACAAGGGCTATACTGGGTAAGTGGTGTGTGAAGTGATAAAGCTCTAGCCCCCAGGAAGCTCGGAGTCTACGCAGTGAATGTGTGGTTTGTGCCAGCAGAAGACAGATTGCAAAAGTGGGGTAAGTAAGTTTATTATGACACAGTTTAAGTTTTCACAAACAGAGGTAATTTCTGAAATAGAAATTCTTGCTAAATCCTCTTTTCTAGACTTCTTGGTCTAGTTCACTGCTCTCTGCAAACCTCAACTCCCACTACCATCTTGTCAGTAACCAAATCTCTTATTTAAGGGTCTTTCACACCCGTAGTCTTTTCTGTATCACCATTCTTACTGACTTTAGTTCATTTCCTCATCGTTTATTTTCTGGACTATGTCAGCACAGTCCAAAACCGATTCAATCTGATCAATCCACAATTAACTGAACTTTTCCTTCTATTCGGTTGTGACGAAGACAGCAGTCATTGCTGTAGCCAACGTGTCAGTGGTATCCACTTCAGAAATGAGTTTCCTGGTCTGCTCAACAAGAACTGTTATCTTCTGTTGAAAAGATACCTGTTTTTTTCTTTTGTGTTGTATTTTACAAACTGTTCAGCTAATATCTTGATGGTCTATTGCCCTAAGAATATAAATCTAGGATGCTATCATAGAGCCATTTACTGTCATCATCAGTGGAACATTTTACTGTTTCAAAAAGGTATTTAAAGTCCTGAGGGTATATATCAGATGGTTTCACTTCAGTTTTCATTTTTGCTTCATTCATTATAGTCATTAGATCATATGGGGTCGATTAATGTAAATGCTGTATTAGCAAGGCACTGTGCCTCCCAAAACATTGCTTTACCATGTGAAAAAATATGCAGTGGTTATTAGGAGTTAAGTATCTGTAAATAAATATTTATGAGGAATCATTTGAGTGAAACACAGGTTTTGAAGTTTTAATGAACCCTCATGAAAGAGTAGTCTGTTCTTGGTGTATATGTCAAAATAATGAAGACAGCCTTGTGGAGCTTAACCTCAAGAGATCCTTACCAAAGCACACTTAATACATGATACAAGTTTGGATTTGTGGGATTTGCAATTAGTTTTTTTGTACTGGCTTTCACTAATAAACATATATAGCTCTTCTGGGTGATAACTGTAGATAGAAGAACAAATATACAGAGCACATTAAAGTTTCCAGAGTGCCTTTCTTTCATTATTCATAGGGAGCATTCCCACTACTTTATTTATTTATTATTATTATTATTTTTTTTTTGTGGTGCTGAGGATCGAACTCAAGACCTTGCACTTGCCACGCAGGTGCTTATTCCACTGAGCTATATCCCCACCCCCTCCAACTACTTTAAAAGGAGTATCTTCTGACCAAGAATTTGCTTTTATTCCCAAACTTGGAAAAAACTCTTGTGAAAGTACAGTGAGTGGTCTCACTAAATTAAGATTGCTAGCATCCATTTGAAAAAAGTCACAACGGACCTCCTCTAGTTTTCCATACAGCTTTTCCCCTAAGGACTTCAAAAATGGAATAAACTTTTTGTGACTTTCAAGCGCAGTCACCAAGGCACCAGTTTCTAGCAATGCCCTCGGACTCCAAGGCCTGGATTGCATTCTGTGATTACATGGCAAGATAGTTTTTCTCCCAACTGCAGGTTTCTGCGAAGGTCACTGCCAATCTTGTCTGATTACAGAACTCCTGGAAAGTAAGGCAATTGGACTGCCGGGGCCATTCCCTGAGATCCTCATCCGGCAACAACTGTGGGCAGGAGTCTCTCAAGCCATGTTGGGGAATGGCCCCCAAGTCCTTCTGCATCACTGCTCCCAGACTCCAAAGCACACATTTGTTTTTCAGATGAGGAATTATGAAAGAGAAAAGTCAGACTCTAGCTGACTCTCAGGGTCAGAACTATGACTTCATCGTGTTATGAGAAAGTGGCTTTGTCTCTCACTCATCGTGCCATGGAGTCATCTTGAGGCTGCTCTTGCTGTGGTTCTGGAGCGGTGGCGTGCTGCACATCCCCTTGTTTGTGCAGAAGGAGGAGGGGACTGGCTTTCTATGGCCTTTGGAGTGAAGCACTACTTTGCCAGAGGCCCCCAGAAAATCTTTGCTCTTGTCTAACTGGCCATGTCTATTTCAGAGTCGAGCACTATCTTGGGGAGTGGGATCTCGTTTAAACTGGTCTGACCACATCAGTGGGCATCAGTTCCTTGAGTCTAGGGAAAGGGTAGAAGTTGTTCTGTGCATCCATATCTAGATCTGATTCTTTGCTCGTCTTCCCAAGATGGAAGCTGCCTTAGGACGGCTGTGTCTTCCGAGCACCCTTCCCGCACCTCAGGCCCAGGAAATGGGGGAGGCGAGAGCTGCTCTCTATTGCTCCTTCCAAACCTTTTGTTTTTCTCTGTTTCTCCTGTAGAACAGCAGCCTGGGTTCTTCCTGAACCTTGTCCCCATTATCTAATGCGCTCCTTGCCATATGTTTCTCTGACTTTTTTATTTTTAAACTCTCAGTTTTCCTTTTTTTTCCTTACTGCTAACCTCATTCTCTTTTTTAAAAAATAAACTATCCAACAAAAACATGTGACATAATACTCTGCTTCTCATTCTTTTTCTTTTCTTAACCTTCTTTTCTCCAATGACCCACTGTTTCCTTAAGCCTCAGCCTCTGGACTTATTGCTACCAGAGATGACATTGATTGCTTTTTAAATCTTTAAATACCCTACCTTTTCTCCTTTTTGTTTACTTACTGTAAAAGAGTGGGTGTTTTTTTGTTGTTGTTTGGTTGTTTGTTTTTTTTTGAGACAGGGTCTTGCTATGCAGTTCAGGCTGGCCTTGAACTCACTATGTAGCCTAGGCTGACCTTGAACTTGCAGCAATTCTCCTGCCTCAGCCTCCAGAGTGCTGTAATTATAGGAGTGCTCCACCACACCTGACCAACACAGTGGTTCTTAACCAGAGGCAATTCTGGTCCCTTCCACATGAGGTGGCATTTGGGAATGTCAGGAGCCATTCTGAGCTGTTATAGGCTGGGGGTAGGGTATGATATTAGCGTGTCTAGTGAGTAGATGGATGCTGTTAACCATCTTACATTGTGTAACACAGGAAGAAATTATCTGTCTAAATGTCCACAGAAGTTGAGAAACCTTGCTCTGGGATCGCACACAGCACAGTATCCTGAATATAAAAAGATTATATTATCCACGGACACTGGATCTTTCTCACTATCCTTTGGCTGCTTCTGTACTGATTTCCTCAGAATAATTTACTCATCATAATGATGATATCCAAGCAAATGCCTCCTTTCTTCTTTCCTTTGCAGTCATCTGGCAAAAGTCTAAAGCCTGGCTGAATCCAATAATCTACTTCCTTTGTGCTTAGAACCAGATACTGAATATTGTCAGAGAAGCTCACACCCTGCTGCAATGGAACGAAAACCAGATATGAGAGCTCAACTGTAAGTTGAAATGCTATCATGCTTCCCTGTAGGCATGCCATCATCCACGGGGGCTACGAGATTGCTTCTTCTCATGCTCCTGTGCTGATCTGCCTCCTCTTTCTGACTTCTAAACAGAGATTTCCAGACCTTGCTTTCAAATCCCCTTCTCATCCCTTCCTGTTCATTTACTCTTTCCCACTCTCTCCATTCCTGTGACTTTGAAATATCATCTATGTAATTAGAATTTCTAAGTGTCTATGTTTAACTTTTCCTTGGGTTCAAGTCTATTAAAATGCCAGTTGACATACTCAGTTAATGGCTCATGTGCTGAAACCTCAAATTGAATACACTGCAAGTGAAGTTTTAACCTTCTTTCTTTCCACTCCATCTAATTCTCCTTGTCCGCTGTTCTGCATGTCAGCATCTCAATGCTATTACCACTCACCTTGTTCCTAAACCCCAGGCTTGGAGGTTCATCCTCAGTGTGTCTATTTCCTTCACCTCTTGCCTTCCCCCACAGAGACAGACTATAGTGAACTCTGTGGATTCTGTGTTCAAAAAGTTACATCTCATATCCATCTACCACCTCTATTACCGTTGCCATCAGACAAATCATTACCTCATTGGTCTTGTTAAAAGTGATTCCTGAGTGGCCACTCTGGGACCACTCTTGCCCCAACTTTAATCCATTCTTCATCCCGCAGGCTGAACGATCTTTGCAAAATGTAAGTCACAGCACATCATTTCCCTTCTTAGAACTTATCAACGGCTTCCTACTCCCTTTCTAGTTCCAGCATAACCTGTCCCCCTCTCTTATACTACATCTAAAATCTTGAAAGCTCTTAGAGCAAAGCAATGAAGTGTATAAAGGAAAATCCATCAGGATTACAGGAGACTCTTCAGTACAAACCTTAATGGCAAGGAGAATTTGCAGTGAAGGGTTTCAAGCTCTAATCTAAAAGAACTTCCAACTCAAACTGATATATTTTACAAAATTATCTTTCAAATTAATGGAGAAATAAGATATTTTCATGATAAAGAAGCACCTAAAGAAGTTTATAACCAATAAATCAGCACTATAAAAAATTTTAAAGTGTATTCTAGAAAGAGACAATGAAGCTAACCATGCCAAAATGTCCAGTAGAATGGATACACCAGGTAGGGTGAGGGAAAGAAAGTAAATAAGCAGCAGGAAAATAATCAGTGACAGGAATAAGCAATGCCTATCCATAATAACTATCAACATGAATGGTCTCAATTTGCCAGTCAGAAGACCCAGGTTAGCAGAATAGATCAAGAAACAAAATCCAATGATATATTGTATATTAAATAATACATTTAACCCCCCAAAAGTCATAGACTAAAAATAAAAGGATGGAAAACAATATTTCATGCAACAGAAACCCCTCACAAGAAGTAATAGCTATCTTTTCTCATATATTAAGCCAAAACTGATCAGAAGAGGCAAAAAAAGAATAAAGACACTACATATTGGTTAAGGGAACTATTCAGTAGGAAGAGATAACAGTTATAAACATATATGCACCAAACGACAGTGCACCCAACATCATCAAACAAATACCACTAGACATAAAAGATCAGATTAATATCAGTACAATTATAGTGTGGGACCTGTATGCCCCACTATCAAAAATAGACCGAATAACCAAAAATCCAACAAAGGCATATCACAGTTGAACCAGACTTTTGAACAAATAGATTTGACAGTTATATGCAATGTTTCACCCAACAACAGAATATACATTCTTTTCATCAGTCCATAGAACTTTCTTTAAAATAGACTATACACTAACCAATAAAGCATGCTTACATAAATGCAAAATAATTGAAATTTTATCATGAATATTATCAGATCAGAATGTAACAAAATTAGAAATCAATAGAAAAAGAAACCACAGAAATTATGGAAATGCATGGATATTAAACCACACACTTTTGAGAAATCAATGATCACAGAAAAAATAAAAAAAAAAAGAAGACAGTTCCTAGAATTAAATGACAATCCCAGTACAACACATAGGAACTTATAGAACACAATGAAAGCAGTCCTAAGAAGGAAATTTAACCAATGGAACAGAATAGAAAAACCATAAACAAACCTAGGCATATTTTGCTATTTGATTTTTGAGAAAAGGACCAAAACAGTGCATTGGAGGAAAGATAATCTCTTGAATAAATGATACTGGGAAAATTGGATATGCACATGCAATAGACTGCATCTAGATCCATATATCTCACCAAGTACTAAACTAAAATAAAAATGGATCAAAGATCTAAATGTTAAAACAAAAATATGTAACCTGTTGGAAGATAAAATAGGTAAAATTCTTGAAATCGTAGGTGTAAGCAAAGACTTTCTCCCTGGTTGCACAGGAAATAGTACCAAGAATCAACAAATGGGATCATATTAAGTTAAAATGCTTCTGTACAACAAAAGAAACCACCCATAGAATGAGAAAACAACCTACAGAGTAAGAAAAAAGTTTTGCTGGCTATTCCTTAGTTATGCAAGAATGCTAGAGGACTAACATCTAATATATAAAAAGAACACAAAAAATTAGAACCCCCCAAACAAAATAGCAAATAAAAAATGGACAAATGAAATGAATAAACACTTTGCAGAAGAAGTACAAATGGCCAAGAAATATATGAAAAAATGTTCATCATCACTGACAATAAGAGAAGTGCAAATTAAAACAACACTAACATGCAATCTTCCTTCAGAAAGAATGGCTATCATCAAGAAACCAAGTAACAAATTTTGGTGAGATTGTGGGGAATGGTATTTCTTACACATTGTTGGTGGAAATGTAAACTAATACAACCTCTATGTTAATCAGTATGGTCATTCTCCAAAAAACTAGAAACAGAGATTTTATTTGATCCAGATATTCCCCTTCTGAGTATCTTCCTGAAAGAGTTAAAGTCATCATATTATGAAAATACATGTGTATGCATATTTATAGCAGCACAATTTATAATAGCTAAGTATTGGAAATGGCTTATATAACAAGTAACAGATGAAAGGATAAGAAATGTGATGTTTATACACAATGGAGTACTACCTGCCATAGAGTGATAAACTTGAGGCATTTGTAGCTAAATTTGCAGCTTGAGTGAGATCATCATATTAAGTGAAATAAATCAAACACACAAGCTTAAATATTGCATGACTTCTTTTATATGAAAAACCTAGGGTATAAATAAAAGACAAAAAAAAAGATAATAGGAAGCAGGAAGATCTTTTACATATGGAACTTCACACAAGCATCTCCACTGCAGAGTGACTTTTTCTTTTTTTTTTTGGCAAGGTGACTTATGAAGTTCTACAAACCTAGAGCTTACCTTTATCATTGCACTTTTCACATTGTGTCTGTGGTCTTGGTCTCTCCTACTTGTCTGTAAACTGCTCTAGGGCAGTACTGTCTGCACTGCAGTAATTAACACCTAGCTCTCTGCAACAGCAAAAATTTGTTGACTTAATGGATGATGCAACCAGGTAGACATATTCATAAATTTCAGTAATGTGCTTAGGTAATTAGGATCTTTTAGTGATCAAAAGCTGTCTTTAATTATAATAAAGTAGAAGCATTAGTGCAGTTTTCTGATGACTCCATGGAAAACAGTTATGTGTATAGAAGATCTGATAGCATACCTGAGCCCTAACAGAATTTTTTCTCAATGTGAGCGGCTCATTGATTTTAAGAGGATGGTTTCTGTGTTGGAAGGGCTCCTTCCTCTGATGGACTCCAGGACAAAATTCTCCAAGCCAGTGATTTCTAAACCTAACCTGATTAATTCACAGGTATTGCTTTCAACCAGAGATGCTTCCAAAGTAAAGGTAGTGTTGTCTTCACCTCCATATTTAGACTGCAAGGCAACAATTGGGATGGCCCTGCAGCAGAGATAGTAACAGGTTGGTATACCAGTGGGTTTTCAATAGCTTCTGCTGCTGAGTTTTCACCTGATGTTATTGGAAACTCTGTGAAGATTATATCAAACAAGAAGACCCATGGTACCCATCTACCCTCTGACGTGTTTATTATTCTAAAGAACCGTATAACTAGATGTCATTGCATATTCTCTGTTCTGTCTACTGACATGATCTGTGAAACTGCAGATTCTTGAGGAAGGGGGCCTAAGCAGCTCCCCTGCTCTGAGGTGGGCCCTGCACAGCCCATAGTGATGGGCAGAGTATTTTTTCTGTTTTCTGGATGTGAATAAGCTAACATCCACTGTGCTGTGCAGAGACTTAGAATGACACTGTGATATCAGTGCCCCGTTGTGGAGTCTTGGTAACAGTTCCACCAAGGACTACCTTGCTCTTCTTCCTGCCTGTTCTTCTCATAGGACCTGACTCACAGGCTGACCCATTCAGCAGATTGTGAACTCTTTTAAAGCAGCTTTATGCCCAGATTGGGGATATATGGTGAAGCCACACAAAAATGCAGCATTGGTTTCTCCTGTAGGCTCCAGCAATTATATTTCTGGGACTATACCTGAAAAACGAAACAGGGATTCAAACAGATGCTTGCATAGCCATATCACCAGCAGCGTTATTCACAACAGCCAACATGCGGAACAATGCAAGGGTCCATCTATAGACATAAGAATAAGCTGTGCTATAACATACAGTGGAACATTATTCTGCCTTTAAAAAATAATTGGATTCTGACATACACTAAAATGTGTATAAACCTTAAAGACATTAAGCTACATAAATCAAGTAAACAAGAAAGGACAAATATTGTATGTTTCTACTTACATGAGGTTCTTAGAGTAATTAACTTCATGGACACAGAAATAGAATAGAGACCACCAGAGGGTTGTCTAGGGAGTGATGGGATGTGATTATCTAGTGGATATAGAATTTAGCTTTATGTGATGAAATAAGTTGTAGAGAGAGATGGTGGCAATGCTAGTGCAGCAAAGTTAATGTATTTAATTCCACTGCGTTATGTACACACTCAAAAATGGTTAAAATGATGAATATTTTTGTTATATTTTGCCACAATAAAAGAGTAGAAAGGCATTAGGAAAAAAACAATACTAATTTGGGGGACTCATAACTTCTTTGGAATTATTTGATTTTATTTTACCCTAGGTGGTAGGGATAAAGCAGTCTCCTTGATAAAGCTGACAATTAGCTTCACTCAGAACATCTTTAATAACGCAGATTAAAAAAAAGTATTCATCTTACAAATTGTTCTGCAATCCAAATATACAACAGCTTGGAAAACAACATTTAGAAAACAAAAGCCAATGTAAAAAGACAGAATAAAACAACTACAACAGTATAGGTTTTTATGGCTCAGTTTCTACAGTTTTCTTACTGCATCATCAGTGTCAGAAATCTGCTCCTTTAGGGGCTGGGGATATAGCTCAGTGGAATAAGCACCTGCCTAGCAAGTGCAGGGTCCTGAGTTTGATCCCCAGTACTGCCAAAAAAAAACCAAAAAAACAAAAAAAACTTCAGAAATCTGCTCCTTCAGCTGGCTCCACTGTTCTGGATTTAAAGAAATACCTTTTCTTCCTGGTTTCATTTCACCTTCTGGATCCATCCAATATTCTCTAATATCAATGAGAACATTCCCTTTAAAGTCCCAAACACTGACATACCTCATTTTCCCAATCTGAAACATGTTATCATCTCTACTGCTGCTGCTCTGCTTAGAAGAAGACAGAGCTCTTGAAGTTTCACCAGTCTTTTGCTTCTTTACAGGTTTTTCAGGAGCAACTTGCTTTTTCCTCTTTAACTTTTTGTCCACTTCACTGTCAGAATCGCTGCCTGAAGAGCTTGAAGAAACAAGTTCCTTTGATTTAGGCATTGCTCCGCTATTGCAGCCTTCAGCCTCCTGGTCACTCGCGACTGACTCATAACTTCTTTGAATCTGTAAACATTTGAATCTTCTTACAAATATGCGCAATACACAAATATATACAAATATATACAAGTGAGACCAACAAACCATTTTAAAAATTAAAACATCCTAGCACTCAGGAGGCCAAGGCAGGAGGATTGCTGTGAGCTTGAGGTTATCCTGGGCTACATAGTGATTTCAAGACCAGCCTGAACTATACGGTGAGACCCTATCGCAAAACCAATCAATTGATTAATCAATCAATCAATCAATCAATCAGTCAAATGTTCTTAAACTTCCAAAAGGTAATAATATATGTATTATTGAAAATAAAAAGCATGTACCGCATAGGACCCAGAAATCATGCATAATCACAAGCGATTTGTGCTTGACTTTGTCCTTCTCAGTTCTTGTAAATTGAACAGAAGGTGATCGAGATTCTACAGCTTATATCATACTTTTTCATACATCATGACTATTTATCCACTCAAATACTCAAAGTTCTATTTATTTTGATAACCAGGAATACACTGCACCAACTCAACCGGGAAAAAAAATGTTTCATAGACCAGAAATGGTAACAGCCGTCTGAATCAAGATGATGGCAGAGCGACAGTAAAATAAAGCATTTCCGCAAAGACTGATTTAGATTGAGACATAAAGCAGCCCGGTAAAATAATTATAATGCTTCTAAGAGAATGATCAGATCTTTCCTATGAAAACACTAGCAAGAACCTCTGTCTCCATGGACTTATTTAACAGTATATGCATATAGTGTCTCCAGAAAAGGTACGCCTGTTCATCAGGTGTTTCCCTTAAGATGGAAACATGAGCGCATCTTCATAGTTCCCTCCTTGAACCTTCTGCTCCTCACCACCAACTAAAGAGCACACCCTTAACTCCAGTGCTCAGCAGTAACTTAACTACTCCATGTTCAACATGCTTCTTCTTAAATATAACCAAAGGATCGTTACAGTTTAGCTAATTCACTCGCTCGGCTTCTCATCATCCCTAGTCATTTCAGTGAACCTGAGGAACAAACACTGTCTACAGTAAGCACAGGCACATAATAACAACAACTCATATACAGAGTTATGGCTGTTATCCAGATTGTCCTCTAGACGGGGAAACAAGTGAGGAGGGCTCCCCTCTGCCTTCCTCTCCCTGTCCTCTGTTATTCCAGGGAGAAAGCAGAGATATATGTGTGGCTCATGTGAGAGGCTGGTTAGTAAAGGTCACTCCTGGGAGACAGTCCTCCTATTACCCAAAAGAAGGTCACTTATGAAGGAATCGTTTAACTACCTCTACTTTACCATACTTCAGGCTCTTAGAACTTGTTCTTCCTTTACATAAACACCAGTATGTGCTAAAATGAACATACAGAACAATGGTCAAACTCCCCCAATTTGTCTAACTTCTCATGGGCTTAAAACCCCCAGGCTCTCAAGTTTAGCAACCCCATTCTCAAAAGACAGTCATGCCCGTCGATTGACAGAAAAAACTAGCACAAGGTTTTAACATCTACTTTTTCTAAATATCTGGGAAGAGCAGGTGCCTCAGATAAAACCTAAGTTCAAAAAAAAAAAAAAAAACCTAAGTTCACCCACTACACATACACACACAAGCACTGCATAAATAGAACACATGCAGAAAAGGCAATGTCCTTGTAGAGTGTCTTATACATAGCAGCCTTCTGCTTTGGTCTATATACTATCACTGACTGGGCAGGTATGAGCACGTGTAATGCTTAGGAGAGATTGTAACAATTTCCACAAGTTGTTTTCAGAAAAGAGTTCATCCTATGGATTTAACACAAAAGGTACCAAAGAGCTTACCAACTGTATGTGTAAAATCCTGGCAACATCTTTAAAAGACTGGCTTTTGGCAAATTTTTTCCCCATTTTGTAAGTTTTCTTTTTACTCTGTTGGTTGTTTCTTTTGCTGTGTAGATGATTTTTAATTTGCTATGATCCAATTTGTTGATTCTTGGTACTATTTCTTGTGCAACTGACATTCTGTAAAGAAAGTCCTTGCCTCTATGACTTTAAGTATTTATCTATTTAATTTTCCAGAAGTTAAGCGTTTCTGTTTTAATTAGTTCTTTGATCCATCTTGATTTTAGTTTAGTACAGGGTGAGAGACATGGATCTAGATTCAATCTTTTGCATATGGAGAGTTAGTTTTCCCAATATCGTTTATTAAAGGCTACCTTTCCTCCACTGTATGTTTTTTGGCCCCTTGTCAAAGATCCAACAATTGAGAGTGCCTGGGACTGCTTCTGCATCCTCTCTTCTGTTCCATTGATCCTCATGTCTGTTTTTGTGGCTGTTCTTGTCACAGTAACTTTGTAATAGAAGTTCAAGTCTGCTGCTTCACTCCTGTTACCCAAGATTGCTTTTGCTATTGTGGGTTTCTTGAGGTTCCATTTAAATTTTAGGATTTTTTCCAGTTCTGTGAAAAATGCTGTTGGTATGATTGGAATTGCATTAAATCTATATATCAATTTTGGAAGTGTGGCCATTTTGACTATATCGATTTTGCCTATCCCAGAACAAGGGATATCTTTCTATTTTCTGATGTCCTCTTTGATTTCCTTTTTCAGAGTGCTATGGTTTTCATTGTAGGGGTTTTTCATTTCCTTAATTAGGTTAACTTCTAAGTATTTAATTTTTCTCTGTGCTATTGTGATTTCTTTGTCAGTGGGTTCATTTTTAGTGCACAGAAACACTATTGATTTTTGTGTATTGATTTGGTATCCTGCTACATTACTGAATTTGGTTATTAATTCTAGAAGTCTTTTGGTGGAATTTTGGGGTCTTCTATGTAGAGGATCATCTCATCTGCAAATAATGCTAGTCTGACTTCTTCCTTTCCTGTACATATCCCCCCTTTTTTCTTGCCTAGTTGCTTTTGCTAAACTTTTATACACAGAGGACTCATATCTAGAGTATAAAGAGAACTCAAAAAACTAGACTGCCCCAAACAAACAAACAAACAAACAAAATATCAAAGAATCGGCAAATGAAATGAATAGGCAGTTCACAGAAGAAGTACAAATTGCCAAGAAATACAAGAAGAAATACTCAACATACCTGGCCATTAGAGAAATACAAATTCAAACAATACTGAGAATTCATCTTGCTCTAGAAAGAATGGACATTAACAAGAAATCAAATAACAACAAATGCTGGTGAGGTTGCTAGGGGGGAAAAGGTATTCTTATACATCATTGGCAGAAATATAAACTAGTACAACCACTATGGGAATCAGTATGGAGATTCCTCAAAAAACTGAAACTAGAAATTTTATTTGACTCAGAGATCTACATATCTAGATATCTTCCTCAGAGAGTTAAAGACATCATATCGTAGTGATGCAGGCATACTCATTTTTATAGCAGTACAATTTGTTACAGCTAAACCCTGGAAGCAGCCTAGAGAGCCACCAACAGATGAATGAATAAAGAACATACACACAACAGAGTACTACTCTGCCATAAAGAAACTTGATTCATTTGTAGGAAAATGGATGCACCTAAGACCATAATGTGAAGTGAAATAAATCATACACATAACCTTAAATATCACAAGACTTTCCTATATGAGAAACCCAATGTATAAATGAAGAGGAAAATAAGAGGTAATAGACAGTAGGCAGATAGATCTTTCTCAACTGGGAAGGGGATCAGGAGATTGAGGGAGGGAGGAGAGAGGACAAGAGAAGTTGAAAAAAAGAATTAAGAAGCACTATGCTCATGTATCAACTCTACACAAGAAATGTAAACATGATGTATTGCAAGTGGGTATTAATAAATATAAAAAAGATAGATGCTATAAATTTAGGACTTGCCAGTGAGGACCTAACTGGAAAATAGTCAGCTTTGAAAACTAGAGACCATTTAAAATTTAAAACAAAAAAACTAGAGACCAAAAATGCCAGCCCCAATCAGCCTATCCTTGCCTCACCTGTCATTACAGAATAGCCACTGAGCAAGAGAATAGTGAGATGTAATCTGCGTGACACTGGCCATTACTGTGCCTGGGTAATGACCAGTGAGGGCTTATTTTCCCGTCAGGTCTTATCTTTGGGGAAACACGACGTGTGCAGCAAAGAAGGGCAGAAGGCAGACCTAAAAGAAGAGGAATAATCTCACCCTATTATAAACACATTGGCGTGAAGCCCTTCTACATTCTTTTGCCTTGGACTAGCGCACAGAAGCAGTGTGTCCTGCCCAAAGAGGCAATGTGGTCTTGCTGTTTCCAAAAGATGGTGTTTCATATGACTGAAAAAAGAGATGTGTATGAAGTGTGTTACCTTGCTACATGTACCTTTAGCTTGAAAAATATCAGGAAAGATGAGCTACTTCAAAGAAGTACTTGGCAGCCAACTATATCCACATTAGTGCAGAACAGAATGTGTGAATGGGATAATGGTTATGAAATAAAAATATCTTCTAAGTAGGACCGATCTGTCACAAAATCCTCCTTTTGAAGCTGGCTTGAACTCAGCTGTGGTATTAATTTGGGGGCTTTTGCAGGCCTCCTAGAGCTCATTCGTTAGTCTTCTAGAGGCTCTGGGCTCCAGATTGAGATCCTCTACTTAGGATTCTTACGTGTCTCTTATTGATCCCACCATTGTTTTCCTAAGTTAGAGAGAAGGGCTTTAGCCAGCTCTTTTAATGTTTTCTGAGTGGGGCGCTGGCCTGAGAGAAAGGCATTTCCAGTCATTGAATTGTCATTTTGCCCTGGGTCTCCTCCCAGGGGAGAAAAGTGTATGACTCCCAAGGTTCCTGGCAGCTTTGAAAGAACTCTCAGCCACCGCCAGCTTTACTTTGGCAAGTCATTCCATTCCCTTTCTTTCCTTCTTTCCTTTCCCATGGAGCCTACTCCTTCCATCTGTCTTTCAAACTTGCCCTTAGACATAGCAATTCAAGCTTGATTTTCCCCTTGAATGCACTCTCTCTGTTAGAGAGGCTTTTTACCAAGAATGTGGTGCCTGATCTCTGTCTTGCCAATAGGTTAAACAAAGACCTCCACGCTGGGTAAAAAATTTTATAGACCTATTCATACATGCCTTTCGTCCTCTGTTGTACTTGGCTAAAACCAACAACACGAATGAAAAATATGAGACAACAAATGCTTCCAAAGCAATGGAGATGACTGTGGCATCATTTGATAAAATTACTTTTATTTTCCAAGTGGACCATGCATCTATAGATATGGAAAGTATGAATGTGATATAGGGGAAATGCTAGATGTCAGAAACACTGAGTTCGTATTCCCCCAAATCAAGGCATGAATTCCAAGGGATGACAGGTTAAGGGCATGAAATTTTGTTAAGGGAGAGACAGCTCCTGAGAGAGACAGGAGGGACCTGGAAACTGGGTTGCCTATGAGCCCACTTCTCAAAGGAAGTTTTATAGAGCAAAATCACCAGGCAGGTACAACATGGGACAAAATTATGATCAATTAGTAAGATTATAAGTATAGCTGCTTAGGTAATATTGATCCTACGATAGCAAGGGCATATGGAAGACATCATTAACTTTGGTCGATCATCTATAGTGTTTTTTTTGTGTGTGTTTTTGAGACAGGGGCTTGCTAGGCAGTTCAGGCTGCCCTTGGGCTCACTTTGTAGCCCAGGCTGGTCTTGCAACGATCCTCCTGCTTTAGCCTCCCGAGTGCTGGGATTACAGGCATGTGCCACCATGCCTGGCTGATAATCTATAGTCTTATCTTTAGTCTTAGTTTTAGTAGGTTGGAAAGAATGCTCCACCCCTAATGAAATAGTGGGAAATCTCAAAGAGGTGTTGCCAGTGATCTCAAACTTTCATTTATCCCTGAGGGAAGTATGAAAATCTGGCCATTCTTCAGATGCACCTTCAACCACAGTCTCGAGGCCTTCTCATCTTCTGCGCTGACTTGCTCGAAGGCCCAGCCCTATCTGACTGTGTATAATATTTCTACCTAATTTAGCTGTCTACAATAAGTGTATCTATTTGTGTTATTAAACATCAGTTGTTAAGTAACCTGACACTTGAAAAGTTAATCATTTAACTTCCACAGACCTCATAGAATAAACATTAATTTTTTTCACAGAGCAGAATAGAAGAAACCAGGAGGATCTTAGTTTTGACTCTTTCTTTAGGGGAAATAGAGTGGATAATCACTCTGCTCTAGGGTCCTTACTGCCATAAGAGACCCGCAGGAAAAGAACCAGGCACAGAATCATCACCTAATCATTTGGGACATGAGCCTGAGTCCATCCTCCCAAGTGGCAGCTCCCTGCAGGGCAGCACTATGTGCTGTGGGCTGTTTGTCTAACACATGCAGTTTCTGTTCATTGAATCACAGCAGAATCAAAGCCAATGCTTCACTGGTAATAAAAACCCCAGTTTTCTTCTGCTTTTGCATCTGTAATTTTCTGTTTTCTGATCCCTCTTCCTTCCCTGACCTCCAGAGAGTTAGAGACAGTTCTGCATCCAGGTGGAGGAAAAAGATGACCCCAGATTGACCTTAGTTATCATTTGAATTTTATTTTATTTTATTTTATTTTTTTATTTTAGAAACATAAAAGTACAAAAACATATTGACAAACAGACACCCATTATCATAGAAAATAGTACAATCACAACTAATCTATAGACAAGGTGATATGGTCTCAACAGTAGTTGTTGCTTTATCCATTGATATCTTCGAATTGTAGATGTGTGGACCCATATACAGACATGCAAATTTAGTCAGAC
>PVLD010013951.1:0-54061 GCA_004027595.1 Dinomys branickii | reverse complement strand
AAATTTGCATGTCTGTATATGGGTCCATACATCTACAATTCGAAGATATCAATGGATAAAGCAACAACAACTGTTGAGACCATATCACCTTGTCTATAGATTAGTTGTGATTGTACTATTTTCTATGATAATGGGTGTCTGTTTGTCAATAGGTTTTTGTACTTTTATGTTTCTAAAATAAAAAAAAAAAAAAAAGAAACTCCCTGCATCAGAGCTTTCAAGACAAGGAGAGACAAGGCTAGACAAGGGAAAGATTTCCTAAGAGATTTGTTCACATGCTGTGGGAAAACCTGCATTGCACTAGAAAGGTTATTTATAGCAGCCCTTCAAAGATAAGGGAAGGTTCTCTCACTTTTTGATGGACAAAGTCCTCAATTTGTCGTGGCATTCATTGCCATAGGAAAGAAATTCTTAGTTATAGGAAACAAACTCTCAGATCAGATTTTATACTTTTGTTCCAGAGTACATATTTTTTCCATTTTTATCTACAATTTTTGAATTAGAAAGTTTCTGGCAGTTTACATAAATCTTTTGCTTTTTTGGTTCTTTATCTCTAATGTAATTATAAAAGTTAATTTCTTTTACGTGCCTGATCTTTATCAGACATCATCAACTATTTCATTTATGTAAGCTTATTTGATTCTTAAAAATATGTGATAAACAATATTATGATCAGTGATCAAGAGAAGAAAGGTGAAATTAGGAAAATTTTCCATTGGTTCTAATCCAAGGTTAAGCAATATATTGTGTAGCTTTCAGGCCTTATGTGGGCCTTAAACACAGGCCTGTTTTCTCTTCCACAAGGGACAAAGGCATGTCCTTTTGTGCCTGCATTTGAAAACCTGATCCACACACCTTGACTCCATCCACAGCCCCTGAATCAACCACAGATGGTTCGACTGCCACATGGAGCTAAGAGTAATAAACTAGCAGTAAAGTCTATCTCCCGAAGTGCAGGTCAAAAACAGTAAGGTTTTATGTTATCTGGAAGGAAGTTAAGTACATTTGGAAAAGGAACTGGAAACCCCTGGGCACCTGGAGCCTGACTTAGAAGAGAAGGGGCCTCTGGGTGGCTGAGTGCTGTTGGACCTGCATGCTTCCCACCCCATGAAAAGGATACAGCTTGTTAGTCAGGGTAATTCAATTTTTAACCAGTGTGTAATTTAAGAAGAGAAAGGAAAATAACTTTTATGCCTTATTTTACCAGTTACATTTGAATTTAAATTAGATTTTTCTCTCTCTAGTCCCTTCCATTACATGTCTACATGGATAAATGTTATGAATTATTTTATGTAAAATTTGTTTTACAATTTCTAGATTCCTTCTGGTCTGTAATTTTATGGTAATAAAACAAAACTTCCTGTATTCTAACTAGGTCTTTCAAATTGAAAAGCAGCTACCAATGAGCCTTTGTAACCTTTGACAATTTGCTCAATAGATCCATAGGATAAGGCCATGAGGTAGTACAAGATCCATGTAACATATATTCAGCACCAAGCAGAAATGTTCATTTTGGAGTGAACATTTCTCTAGTTAGAAAAAGAAATGTAGAATCAACATTAGTCATGAAAATATTCCCTTGGATGTTGGTGAGAGTGCTTTTGTTTAAATGGGTGCATATTTATTTTGTGGAAAGAACTTCTTTCAATGAGAGTCTAGTAGCTGGCATGTAAGTAACTAAAAATCCCCATCTGGTTAAAATCTTCACATAGTTAGAATCATTCTTTTCAATACAGATGTGTCATACATTCTTCTCTATAATTACTGTTTTATAATTCTTGTCTGTGCTTAATACATTGATACATATAATATTGATCTAACATTCTCTATGCTTGACTGAGATGTCATTTACCTTTTTGCTTCAACTATTTATTTGTAAGATAAGAAAATCATTCTGCATCCATAAGCTCATGATGAATGAGACACCTTTTAGAGGAAAAGAATGGATTTACTAATTTATTTATTATTTAGCTCTCATGATTTGAAATATTTGTTCTGCTTCAAAATAGGTGAATTATAATATCCTTGTAGGGACTGCTTCAGTGACATTCTATGGATACTGACGTTGTCATTCCATCTTCATTAAGTTCAAAATATTTTATAAATCTTTTCTTCTTTTGCTCAGAAGAAATATGCTGTGTAATACTGAAATTTTTGTCTTTCTTTTTTCTTAGTATATGCTTGCAATAATCAATAAATGACTCCATCATGGAGAATTGGTACACACATATTGCAGTTGACTCTTTTTACCTTCCCTTCTCTTCTCCTTATCAAATTTTAAGAAGCAATTGGAAGAAGGGTACTGGGACCAATGAATGATAACCTTTATGTTTTAAAATTTTCTGTCGTTGTATTGTTTGTGTACACTTGTTACTAATATATTTAGGGTTCATCCTTCCTTCCATTGTCTCTCCTTCTCTCCTTTCCTTTCTTCTGTTTCCTTTTGTTTGTTTGTTTGTTTCTCATATATTATTTATTTGTAGTATTTTATTTCAGGCTCCCATACAGAATCTTTTGCAATTTTTCAAATAGATAAGAAAATAATCATGATTTCTTAAACACACATTATCAGAGTTATTATACGTATTTATAGAAGTGATTACACAAGATTATCAGTCTTATTGTCATTATTTGCTTTATAATCAACAGTACAAGTATTTATTAGAATCTTGTATAGTGTCTAGGTGATTATTCATCTGGAGCCATAACTAAGAAGTAATGTCTGGATTTTGTTATCTATCATTCTATTCATCTTATTTATTCCACTTTCGCAGTAATTTCTCGTCCCTCACTTAGCATCTATATTTACAAGATCGAGTCACTTTTATTAGCTATAATTACAACCTGTGACTTTTTGGTGTACAAGTATTAAGAGAATTAAATGGTGCTTTCTTTAGTCATTCAAAATAAGACTGCTTAGAACAAGAATACCATGTAAAATTCAGGTGATAATCTAAATTAAGTTAAAATACCCATTGTCTTAGAAAGAGTCATGATAGAATATATGCACAGCCATAAAAATCTTGACTTCTAGAGGTAATCCATGAAATATTAAAAGTGACTATTGTCGTTTCAATGCATGTCATGCTTTCTAATCACAACGAAAATTATTTAACATTATGCTTTGTTCAGATATTATAAAGAGCCATCCACTAACCCCTTAGTATAAAAGTAGTCTTAGATCTTGAAGATCAGTACGGTAAGACCTGTACATACTTTTTACCTGGCTCAGAGGACCCCTCTGGTCTCTAGAGAATTTCATGCACTGTTCCATTAAGAAAACTATTTGTAAGCTACTTCCACCTTCATCCTTTCAAAAAATGCTGTCAGTTCTCTCCAGAATAGACTTGAGAGCTCATCACTACTTGGGTAAAATGACACACACTGTCATAGGTCCACACTGCTTAATCGTGCTGTGCCTTGTATTCAGTTCCAAATCCTAGTTCTGCCCTAGATGCTGTCTATGAGTAATCACAGCTTTCCCTGTGTCAGGAGAGGGCAGGCAATTTACATGGAAGGAAAAAATTCTATTCCTACAACAATAGTTTTCCACATTCTGTTGTTTTCATTTTAAGTAGCAAGCATTCTATTATTTCAAATTGTTAAAAAGACTTTATTAGTTCACCACATAAAACACACAGAGGCATAAATCATAAAGCAATAGAAAAGCTGAGCATACCAATAAAAAATAATGAGATCAAATCAGCAGTAAAAAGTCTTTCATCAAAGGAAAGCCCAGGACCAGATGGCTTTACTGCTGATTTATGCTGTACAAATAAAAGGGACTTATTTTAAATTATTCCAAAGTGTCGGAGAGAAGGGAATAAATTTTTTTCCAAACTTCTTGTTGTGATGTCAGCATTAACTGAATACCCAAACCAGATAAGAACACAACAAAATAGCAAGGTACAGGGCAATATACCTCATCAATATATGCAGATAGCAAGCCAAAACCAAGAGCACATTAAAAAGATCATTATCATGATCAAATAGAATATTCCCAGGGATGGGAGGAGGGTCATCCATGTGTAAATCAGTAAACATAATGCACCACCACAACAGAATAAAGGGCAAAAACTATATAATTATGTCAATAAATCCCCAAGAAATGTATCCTTGAGTCCAATTTCTCCTTAGGATACCTCTGAACAAATTAGGTATAGAAGGAATGTATATCAATACAATAAAACCATATATGACAGGTGCACATGGTGTTAAGTGAAATAATATTCCTTTAAATAAACTCATCTTTCTCCAAAATATGTAAAACTGTTTGTAGTTTTAAAAATTGGAAATATTTGCATATGTCTTTTAGTGATTTAAATATCTTTATAAACCAATTTTGACAGCTCCAAAGAGACTTATATTATGTGAAATCAAGGTATATCTTTCTACTATAGAGAAAGTAAGTAAGATTTTTAATCAAAATGATAGCTGGCAGAAACTCTAAGGAGTTTTCTCATCCTAAATAGCTTTGATTTTATGCAGCCTGTATTAGCGTATGACAATTGCTCTGTTTCTCCAAACAGTAAAATTAAAAATCTTCAGGTGCCCAAAGGGAAGGCAGGATGCAAAGCCGTAGTGCTGACGGGAAGCTCAGGAGCTCCCGTGTGTTAACTTAGGTGTGAGCATACAGCAGTCAAAGACGCGGGCTGGCTTGCCTAGTGCTCAAGCCATCATTCTTCAAACTGGGGGCCATAAAGTTTTCTTACTTGCCATTTGGAAAACTGTGCCCAGGAGCCTGGCAATACCGCATAAAAACAGTGCAGGTTGCCCAGGCAATGGGTAAAAGAAGCATCACCTTAAGTGCATAATGTAAAATCCAAGGAAGTAGAGTTAAAAATGAAATATATTTTTACCCGAGGGATTACAAAAAACAGGAAAGAATCTATGGTTTGCATACCTCACGTTAGTAGATCAGAGGAACACTTCTGTTGGAGTTCATTTTCTTGCCTTTAGATCAAATAAAGGAAAGATTAAGAATGAATTAAAGATTTTATAAGATACAGAACATTTTTTCTATACCATTCCCCATGGTAAAGTAACTCACTTTGATAGGATTTACACACACACACACACACACACACACACACACACACACAATTGGTGCTGTACTATATATTTCATATATATTTAACTACCATAAATTTAAAAATTAATATCTAGTTTTAAAAGAATTATGCATTAGATTTTAGACAATATTTTTAGTATATTTCAGTTTTTCTGTTTGTGCATATATTTTACTTCATATTTACTAGTAATGTGGCAAAATCTACACAGCTTGTGCCTCCATTTTTACCAGGACTTCACAAATTATGTATCCTTAAGAATAATATACATATTGTTTAACACAAAAAGAGCTTTCAGTCCAAATTAAGGTAACTATTTTATATGAATAAAGTTTATACTATAAATCTCTATTCAAATATCAATACATTATACACTCTGCGTTTACTCTTTGGAATGTTCTTTCATAAATATGGACACATGACTCATTGTTTTGTATGCAAAGCAAAGGAACACATATGTAAAATATTCATTTATCCTGTATGTTAACCTCCATTATGGCTACACTTTTAGAAATATTCATTCAGCTATCCTCCTCCTGGGAGATTTTTCAGAATCAATCAAAATAAGATTAGCATTTTTTATTATGGTTGTATGGTAGAGACATCTAATTGTATCCTTCTAGTTAATTGCATTCATTATCTAAAATTTTTCCTAAGAAGCTTCTCTATACTTAATAGCCACCTCACAGCTTAGAAAAATTATTAACTTTGCTTCTCCCATCAATTAAGATCCTAGAAGAAAACGATCCTCATCCTTTCTTTGGAGGCTTAGAGAGTGATTTCAGCGTTCCCTTCTGAATGCGAACCACATCCACAGCCCCTCAAGTAGGTCCCGTTGTCTCTTCTCCAGTCGATTTTCTTCAGTCAGGCCATGTGGTTAAGGAATGTTACTAAGTCCCTCCTTCAGAAGAGATGTGGCACAGTTTACCTGAAGCCTAAAGTGATTGGAGCCCTACAAGAAACACCTGGGTTCACCTGTGGCTGTTTTCAGTCAAACCACTTGCATCTCCTTATCTCCATGGCCAAACCTTACATGCATGTCATACTTTCACCTTAGTGAGCATTACCCTATGTATGTGTCAAGGCTACAGTCAATCTGAAGAAAAAAATTAGTGCCATCATTGTTTTTATAATTGAATTGTGGGGAGGGTATTTGACTTGTCTGAGATAAACAGCACAGATCCTGAATAGCCTGGCAGATGCTGGGGGCTGTGCCCTCATTCAAGGCACTGTAGGATTGCTAGGCTTGCTGCAGTTATAGGAGGATGCTTTTGTGAGACTATGCTTCCCATTCTGTACCCATTATTTATTCGATGTTTTTTGAAAGATGAAGTCTCATAGAGGAGGATTAATGAAAAGATAATCTGCTGGACAAAAATGCAGTATTTAGAGTTGGTGGTCTCCTCCTGGATTAGGTACCTGACTCTCATCGTAGACCCAGTGTGCACCATCTTGGGAAAGGATTGGACTGAAGGAGGGAGCAAGCCAGCCCTTCAGCGACACCCTGATGCATTGAAAAGACACTCAAAGTGGCAATGTGACACACTGCCACCCTGGGGATTTGAAGATGCTGTAGAAAACTCAGAAGAATTTAATTGTCTCACACCCACGCAGTCACCTCCAGCATGGGAAGCAGGACCAGGAGAGAGGAGGTGTCTCAAACAAAGACCATAATAATAGTCATAGTAATAACAATAACAACCTTCCTTCCACATACAATAGGAGGGCTTCATATGAAGCACTCAGTACCATATGCGCAACTATTGGCGGGCTCTCACTGGGGGGTACCCAGCAACTTCTAGCTTAGAACTACAGAAGCAAAAGAAAATCAAGCCCACAGTTACACAGACCAGAGTGCAACCTGGTGAAGCCACGATTGAGAGCAACCTCATGTTGCTTCTGTGGCCAGGGATGGAAAAGACAAATCTGTAGACAGAGCAGACAACAGCTCCTGGACCAGCAGCTTTTTAGCCACTTACTAGGCAAAGAAAACCTGTAAAGAGAGGACATGGAGATATCTGCAATATTTTTTGTCCAATTTGACTAAGGTAATCCAGTCCACAGAGGTCTGCAGGGGGCCCCTCCAGTGCTCAAAAACAGGGCTGCCATGTGTTAGGAGGGAACTACAGTTCTCAAGGCTTCAGACAGGCAATTGTCAGATCATGGTGGAAACTGCATGGCTACTTGAAACTAGGCAGTAATACCAATATAGGGAGCTGAATGGAAGCTCTGGGTTCATGTTATAACAACTGTGTGAAGATTTTTATATTTGTTTCTATTATCAGCTTGGTAATTGTAGTTATTGTAATGCCATGACTTTGTTGAATTTGGGTCATCCTATTTCGTTTATTTTTTATTTATATTGTGTTTTCATTTTTTGTCTTCCTTCTTTTGATTTTCCTTTATTGGTCTTCAGTAATTTTTAGTTATGTATAGTGACATGGGAATAAACTAAACGAATGTCAGTGCCAATTTAAGCCTTAAGTTTCTGTTTCCTTAAGTTTGTTTCTTATAAATGTTGTCATAGTTACCTAATCCGATACCACCCCATGCTCTGTCATAAGACTGCTTGTCCCCTATGTAAAATGTTGAGCACCTTCGCTCCTTCGTTATAAGGGAAGCCCATGCTTTGTAGTATTTCTGTAGCTGGACTACATCACATCAGCACCCCCCACCCCATAGACCTAGAACTAGACTCTGAGCTAGAACTGTAAAACTGTTCTCCCCTCCTTCCCTTCTGGGTCAGTATGTGTTCACTACATCCTGCAAACATGTGGTAATAAATATATAAAATAAGAAGGTATGCAAGGGCTAGGAAGCAGGTGTTGACTTCAGCTTTCCCAGCTGGGTTAAGAGCTGATGTGTCTTCTTCTCAGTAATGCAGGTCCTCTTCATTTTTAAGGAGCCTAAGGCATCAACTGGTTGTCATTTGCTGGCATGACTGGGTAGATTCGTAAGAGTAACCAAATTATTAGCAGGTCATATAACACTTACTGTTTTAATACCGATTACAGTCCACCTAGCACAAAGAAGATGCTAGAAAGCAGACAATATATAATGAAGAGAGACAGAACTGTCATTTGCTAGTGAGACTTTGTTCCATAACATTATAGGCAGCTGAGTTCAACAAAAATCTTATATGCAGTCAGACAGGGCTAGGCCCTGAAAGGAGCCAGTGCAAATGATGAGATACCTCACAACTGTGGGGGAGACAGACACCTCCAGCTGTGGGCCAGACCTCAAGACAAAAGATAAAACAAATGCGCCCACATACTTCTCTAGGGATGGACATCAGGGATTGGTATTCTAAATAGGTAGCAATAACCTTTTAAAAAGCCAGGAAGATTCGCTGACCAACCCTCTAGAGGAGAAGCCCTTGTTCTGTATTCATGCCCACTTGCTATGGGACTTCTTCATTTGATCCTGATTTAACCAATTTTACCTAAACAATTATACTTGTAATCTTATTGGCTGATCACAGTTTTGCCCCACGTTATGCCCACCTAGTGATTTCTCATGTTTTCCACCTCGGACCTGCCTTGCCTTGTGGTTTTGCTCTACAAAAATCCCTAAATAGGGCGGGTTCTTGGGCAACTCACTTGGGCCCCCCTTCCGTCCCTCTCTTGGACTGAAGCTTTCTTCCCCTCAATGAATATATTTTGCTCTTAACCTCCATCATTCCTAAAATTCATTCTTTGATTTTAGAGAACGCAAACTCATCCCACATATCTTTCAGGTTGAGAGTTCCCTTCCCCCATATCAATATCGTCTGGTTAAATCTGTGTGGTGGTGTGGTAACCGTAGTGGATGCTGTTGGTGCCCCACCCTGCTCAGCTTTCCCAGGCTTGTGAAGATTTGCAATTCCTTTTGCAGCTGTACGCCTCTTCTGCTAATGGGTCCCAGCTTCACTCTCTGCATGGATTCCCTCAGGTGACTAGAACCATGTGGCCCAGAGTCTCCTACGGAGCTCTAAGCAACCACTGACAATAGCTCACAGCCAAAGGTGATAGTTAGGAGGAAAAAATTCATGGTTATTTCCCTTCCAATACCCTGTAGGCTCAGGCTGAAAGCAGACCTGGCTTAGTGTTTTCTTTATACCATTCTGCTTCACTTGCTTCCTTACCAGTGACTCCTGAGTACATCAGACACCCCTTGCCTATGAATCTCTGCCTCAGGCTTTGCGTCTAGTGAACTTGCCCCATTTCACAGGTCTACGGTAGCCTTTGTCACATGCTATAAAGTCAAACTATTTTTTTGTGTCCTATTTTAACCAAAAGTCTAAATAGGGTGTATACAAATTCTGCCTCTGAAATATGTTCTGGAGATTTGTTTTACAGCATGGTGACTATATTAAATAATTATAGAAATTATTCAAAAAACTGTGAAGAGATGAGATCTTAAATGTTCTTGCCCCCAGAGAATGTGTTTATGAAATGATTGCTAAGTGTATTAGCTTGATTTATTCATTTTTGCAGTACATATGCAGTCATGGGCCACACAGCAATATTTCCACCAATAGCAAACTGCCTTTACTATAATGCCTGCCGTACAGTACAGTCTATGTATATAGTAGGCTGTACCATCTGGGTTTGTGTGGGTATATGCTCCGTGACTGCACAGGAATGGAATCGCCTAAGGATGTATTTCTCAGCCTGTGTCCCTGTTAATCTCTACGTGACATTATGCATCTGAAAATATAACCTGTATCATAAATACACACCATTTTGTGAATTGGAAGATACATTTAATAAAAGAGTATATAAATTTCCAAAGTACTTCTGTGAAATGTATTTAGATACTAGAAACGCTTTCTGCTGTTTAGGACCTGAAAACACTCGCCTGGCACTCACCTCGTATTTTCAGGTTTAAATGACATCTTCCTCTTCTGTGATGGTTTCTATACCAGTGCTGCTGAAATGTTTCCGAGAAGCGTTTTCTGAATCCAGGCCTCGTGCCTGCACTTATTACGGCCATTCATGCCCTTGTCATTTGTGCAGAACGTTCTCTGTTACTGCGTCTGTGATATATTTTACAGACCATAAGACTTTTAAATATCAAATTCTTGCATAATATTGAAAGTGCTCATGTCTAGAATCTAATACTTTACCCCTTACTCTGTTGGCTCTGAAAATTGTTATTTTTAGCCAGAAAATCAAAATGATGTGGTTATACATAGTTATTACAGGTAAAGGGATATAAATTTAAAGAAATATCATAAATTTCCCCATGTTCTTTTTTATTTCTGTTAGGGAATAGAGATCCTAAAGCTGCTAAAGTTCAACCTGTGTGGCTTTTGACAGGCAAGTCGGCAGAATATTAGCTGGTTTTGTCATAACAACAAATATTCACTGAGTGCTTAGCCTGTGCCTGGCATTATTCTGTGCTAATGAAGCAGTAGTGCACATAACACTCATAACATTTTAGCTGGTTACTGCAATTTTACTATTGCAACAATTTTATACATTAGAGTAGTAATACAAGGGGCACCCAAAGTTAAAAGATTAAACAACTTGTCCTAAGTCATATAGTTTCTAAGGGATGGAGCAGTATTCCAATATTAGATCATCTGCTTAAAGAAGCTACTTAATGCTCAACTATCACCTGGTTTTGTCCCTGCTGAAGCATTATGGGAAGAGGAGAAGCACACCAAATGGACCCCATTCATGCCAAGGAGGTCTCTGACTGAAGTCACACTTAACGACTCACTCAGTCCTCTCCTAGGGCCTGCCGTGAAGCTTCACTCATGATTCATCTTCAAACTTAGGTGCAGATGAGAAGTTTCTGGCAGAGGATCTGGATTTAGATTCAATTAGGCATGGAGATAGATGGATGCCCTAGACTGTGAAACATTTAGAAGAGCTGATAAACGACATTCACAGAGTGAGCTCCCTTAGTTATGGGGCCACATGGAAGCAGCCCTAAGAAAGGGAGGAAGGACATATTCTGTTTTGTAGATTAGGTTCAGAGACATTCAGCAAAAGCTCTATCCTGGATCTTGTAAATGACCAAGGAGCTCTTTTCCTCAGAAATGTCTAATTGAATCAGTGTTTCACTGAAATGATATGGCAGGGTTAGGTGATTGCATGCTTTCTGCCTGCCTTCCTGGGGCATAGATGTAGCTAGGAGACAAGGAATATAAATCCCACAGGCTTCCCAGTGAGTCAAGAATTTGAGATAATTAGTAGGAAACTGCACTGAACTAAAATTCCTGTGTTCCATTACTTTTTTAATTCAAGGAATCACTAGCACAGAACTGGTATTAATTCTTTCTCAGTAATACTCTTCTCTCGGATTATTTCCCATGGATAGCTCCCATGGTTAGAAGATAAAGCTTCCTTGTGTGTATGCATGCATTCATTAGTGACATCTGGAAATACATGGGAGGCAGAATAGATGGAGAAGAAGGCGGTGTTGTTTTATTTATTCAGTCAGTCCCTTATTTCTAGTTTCGAGTAACGAGTGCCATCTCAGATTTTTGAATGGTTAGCAGCAAGAGGCACGCATCCTGTAGTGCTATGCCTCCGCCTAATGGCTGAATGGAAACATGCAGCTGAAAGGTAGTAAGGAAGCACATCTGCTGTTTAAAAACTTAATGAGTGTACCATTTTATGCTTTGAAGGGAATCAGCATTCTGTCTGAAATAGAGAATAGACTGAGGCAACACAAGTCTGGTAGCCAATGCCCTCAGTTCCTCCTTTTTTTTTTTTTTGGCAGTACTGGGGATTGAACTCAGGACCCTGCGCTTGCTAGGCAGGCGCTTATTCCACTGAGCTATATCCCCAGCTTCTCAGTTCCTCCTAAGTAGCATTTTGTTTGTGTATAAGTTTTTAATTGCAGGCTGACTCTGTCTTCTGATCTATATAATTAATGTGTCCCAACCCAGATATAGTAGTGTGAATATTCAAATCGGCGTTTGCAAGACACCTGATGTCACATGGATTCAGACAAGACTACCTCCTCTTTCTGCCTGCCAGCTTGGAAAGCACCCAGGTCTTTCTTCCTCTATTTCAGTCCCCCATCAGAGAATGAATCCCATTTTTCACTTCATGATTTGTACACTCATCTTTATTTTCTTTATCTTCTCTTACCTATATCATCAGCCTGTTTGCCTTCTGTGTTTTCTCTGTAAGGATGTAACGGTACCAAACTCTCTTCTATCTTCAAACATTTGAGAAATAAATGAGTATTAGGATAACAGTAATAAAAATAAAAAAACCCATCAATCAGTCATGACCACCAACAGGCAGGCCCAAACTCTTCTCCCTTTCCCTGTTCTTCATATTCAGCAAAGAGCACACAAACATCTACCATATCCAAGGATGCTCTCTTTTATTTTAAAGGGAAAAAATACAAATAAAAACAATGATACAGAATTTCAAAACAAGCCGATAGGAAACAAACAGTGGTTATTACAGTGCATATTGTTATCTTCAAAGTAGTTGCTCAGATTACAAGATATAGGCATGCAAATTGATCAAACACTATAAACACAAACAATTCCTTTCAAAGAACTATTAGAAAGTAGTAGTACACTTATCTTAGCTCTCTTGATAATTATATATGTTTTTCTTCCCCCATCCCAGTTCTTTCCTTTTGAGCAGTTACTTTCCCTTTCCCAGTATCTTTTGTGTATTTTGGATCTTTTTACTCTTTCAGTTTCATACATTAAGGAGACAGTATGATGTTTCCACATTCAAGTCTAATTCATTTCACTTATGAGTAGGGTCTCTAGTTGCATCCATTTATCTATAAAAGCTTCAAGTTTATCCTTCTTTATATCTGCATAGTACCCCATTGTATAAAAAATCCACATCTTTTTTATCCATTCCTCAGCTGATGGGCATTTGGGTTGTTTCCAAGATTTAGCTGTTACAAATTGAGCTGCTATAAACATGGGCTTACATATATTATTGTGGAATGATGTTTTTAATTCTTCTGGGAAAATACCCAGAAGAGGAATAGCTGGATCAAAGGAGACCTTTAATCCTACTTTTTTGGGAAATCTCCACACTGATTTCCACAGTGGTTGCACCAGTCCACACTCCCACCAACAGTAGAGAAGTGTTCTTTTTTCCCCACAGCCTCCCCAGCATTAGTCATTGGTTGATTTTTTAAATGACAGCCATTCTTTCTGGGGTGAGATGGAATCTCAGTGTTGTTTTAATTTGCATTTCTTTAATGACCAATGATGTTGAACATTTTAAAATATATTTACCTGCCATTTGTATTTCTTCATCTGAGAAGTGTGTATTCATCTCAGATGCCCATTTTTGGATTGGGTCTGATTTTTTCAATTCTTTATATGTTCTAGATAGAAGTACTTTGTCTGAGGGACAATTGGCTAAAATGTTTTCCCATTCTGTGCATTTTCTTTTCACTCTGTTGGAACAAAACTGCATGGGAAGTACTTCAAAGAAGCAACAACTGACGTCTCATCTTATTAAAAAGTTTTTGCACATCAAAGATGCTCTCTTACCTACTAAGGAGGTACAGAAAACAGGGAATCATAGACCAAAGGATACTGGCGTGTCTCCATTTCCACGATTCACACAAATGTGGTAACCCACGTCAGTGTAGATTTTTACTAACTTCTACAGAAACTTCTTGCCCTGTCATTCTCCATTGGGTTTTTTGTCAATCAATGGATATGTTTGAATATTTACCTTACTTATCACTGAGCCACACTGGAAATCCTTAGTCATTCTCTCTGTGCTGGTTAGTGCTGACTGTCAGCCTGGCTGGATTAAGAAACTTCTGGAGAGGTGACTGGATTCTGAATCCACTGGATTAACCCACTGATTAATTCATGGCTGAATGGGCTAACGGGAGGTGGGACCACATTGGAAAACTGGGTCACAGAGGTGTGATCTTCACTGTATTTGGTGTGCACCCCGCTCCTCTCCGTGTTCTTCCCCAGTATCTGCTTCCTGGCCACCGTCAACTGGGCAGCACCACTCCATTATGCCCTTCAGCCACACTTCTGCCTAGGAGCCAGCTGAGAGTGGGAGCCACATAAAGTTTCCCCTTTACCTTGTGTATGTCGGTATTTTGCGCCAGCACTGGGAAAGTTGACCAGCACATCCTTATTCAGACACTTCTTCCTGCTTCAGGTAGCTTCTCACGTGTGTAAAAGAAAACTCACTATAGAGTATGAGAAATAGACATTTGATTTCTTTTCCATTGAGAATGTCTTCAACTATTCACTTGAAGTGATGAAAATGATTGACGAATTGATGTGAGCATCAGTTAGATTATCTGAATTGCCCTAAAATAGGAAATAGCTGTATGTTCTTTTAATCCTCTAAAATGTATGCCTAGTCTCTACCAAGAAAGTGACAACTTTGAAAAAAACATATATTTGATTTTGAGAAATGGCAGTTTCACCTTTCTGTAGGAGACCGCACAGAAAGATCTTATACATTCTTTATGCAGCTTCCTCAAATGGTAACATCTTGCAAAACTACAGTTCAGTACCACAACCAAGACGCCTACACTGATGCGATCTACTGACCTTATTCAGATTTCTCCAGTTTCACTCATTCATTGTGTGTGTGCAGAGCTTTATGAAATTTTATCGCATGTATAAGTTCATGCATCAGCCACCAGGTGACGCGAGATAGTTTCAGTGTCACGGGACCTTTCGTGCAGCACCTCCCCCTTCACAGCCCCTGACCGCGAAGCTTACCTAGTCCGTAGTCTTCATTCAAAACGCTGTATAAGTCAAACTTATAAGACTATGTAACCTTTGAAAACAGCTTTTCACTTAGCACAGTTTCCTGGGAATTTAACTACATTATTCCGTATAGAAATAGCTCACTTGTGTTTATTTCTAAGTCGTGTTCTGCTGTACGGAAATATCTGCTTTTGTGTTACCATCCTCACTGAGATGGCCCAGTTTGGGGCTACCACAGGAATGCTGTTCTGCACATTTGCACAGGGCTTTTCATGGGCACAAATGTTTGCATTATCGTACGATAAACATCCAAGGGCGCAGTTGCTGTGTTGTACGTGGTGATTTCACACTTAGGTTTATGAGACACCCACAAACATTTATTCCAGAATAGCACTGGCAATGTCTGAGTGTGACCTGCTTTCTCCACATCATTGCCAGCACCTGCGCTGCCCCTTGGTCACTCTGAGGAGTGTGTATGTAACTCCCTCCCCTTTTCTGGCAGTATGAGAGATTGAACCCAGAGCTTTGGCGTCCTCCCTCCCATCTTTTTATTTTTATTTTTAATCTTGAGACAGGCTCTCACTAAATCAATAAATTGTCTAGATTAGGCTGAACTTGTGATTCTCTTGCCTCAGCTTTCCTAGTACTGAGATTATGGGCTTTACCTCTCTGGTCTCCCGTGATTTGGACTTGCATTTCCTTGGAGGCTAGTGTTGACAGCTCTCCACGTGCTTAAATGCCATCTCCCTGTCCTGTTGGTGAAATGTCTGTTCCTTTTTTTTTTTTTTTTCACCTAAACCTCATTGAACTGTTTGCTTTTTTCTTGCTGATATTTTAGAGTTCATTATATACTGTGACTCACGGTGCTATCCCAGAGATGCGGTTTGACTCCTCCCCTCCCATGTATGTATCCTTTCATACTACAGGATGAAGCAGCCTCTGTCTTTCACAGAGCAAAGATTTAAATTATGATAAGGTATAGTTTTTTCTATTTTCCAATTATGGATCATCCTCTAATGTCAAGACTGGGGTACCCCTGAACTCTAGATTTTTATCACCCATTACAGTAAAACATTTTATAGTTTAAATTTTACATTGAAATTTATAACCTATGAAGTTTAGGCTGACATTCATGGTCCTATGGATGTCCAATTGTTCCAACAATATTTGTTAAGATTATCCTTCATTTTCTTGAATTTTTTGCAATTTTGTCCAAAATATTCACAACTAAATAATTTTAGATTATTTGCATTGTTTTTCAAATTATTCTATTTTAAAGATAAAAACTAACAAAACAACAATGAAGACAAAATCAAAACAACAGAAAAACAACAAAAATGATACATCACTTCAAAACAAAATGATAGGCAGTTACAATGCTTGCTACATTACATACTGTTATTTTCAACAAAGGGCTCAGTGTAAGAATGTAAAATTGATCAAACAAAGACAGTAACAAGTAATAAAAAACATTGAATTGTTTTAAAATAGCAGTTAACAAACTTTTAATCGGTTGTACCATAATTTGCATCTCCAACACTAGGTGGCGAGATTGGCTTTCTAAAGTACACAAATTACTAGTAACAGGTCTCTGAAGTTTTCCTGTCTTCTGTAAAGTTCGTTTTATATCCAGCATCTCTAATTTATTATAGTCCTTTAAAATAAATAAATTTACTACAGGAGCTCAAAAGACTTAACTAGTATAATTAACACAGAAGTGTATTTGGAATGTTGGAAATTCCATTCACTTTTAGAAGTGAATTTAAAATATGAAGCAAAATTAGACATCACAAAATATTAGGGTAAAGTACATGAAAGTCATTATTAAGTCATTTTCAAAAATTGTGAATTACTTAATTCTTTGAAGAAGATATAACTTCATGAATCTTTTTTCTACAATAAAATTTAAAGAAGTTTTTCTGATAATCTATCTGTAGTTACAAAATAAGTTTTTAATGTCTCTAGCTAGAGAAGTGTTTACTGATTTTGACAATTAAGAGAAGGACAATGATTGTTTCATGTGAATAGAGTGAAAAAGAAATCCTTTTGGGTAAACTTATATTTTGACACAACTCTAGGAAATATCTAAGTCTTACTAAAATGTTTTAATTCAGTTCACTAGTGCTGAATGTCAGCTGATATTATGTATCATTACATATATATAATGTATTGAATACATATGGTTCATTTATACACATACAAATGTATTTCTAGTTTGTCATTCATCAAAAAGAAATGTGAGACTGTTAAGTACCTAATAACGTTGAGTAAAATAAAGAGGAAAAACCTGGTTAGTGTAAAGGGAAAGAATTCCACGTGTTTCTTTAATAGTTCATCAAACTGTCTCATGTCTGCTATTTTTCAACTACCACTTTTTTTTTTAACCTTAAAGCAACTGCTTATTTATCAAGTAAACTTATCTAATATGTGAAATAAAAGAGATAGGCTGGCACATTTTTTACATATACTAGAGAACTGTGGAATATACCACATATACATAACTATAGTTTCATTGTTATATACATAATAGTTACAGTTTTTCAAATTGTCAGACTTTAGTCTCCTGGCAAAGGATAAGTATTTGTTCAATTGCCTAAGTTATTTTTTTCTTCTCATTGTTTCACTTGTAAAGAAATCAAGTTATTACTTTAGCAATTGTTGTAACATTCTTTGCTGAGCTTCATGATTCTACCATTTGATCATTGGGGCTTTAGAAAATCAGTAAATCATATGATGCAAAGGAAAATTTTGATTTATGACTTGATTCAAGACCTAGATCTTTCATTTTGCCTTATTATACAATGATTTCTTTTACATTCTCCTATGTGCTAGGCACTACTATATGCTTTGTATGCACATCTTGTTTCATTTGAATAAAAGTTCACCTTTCCTTTAATTCTTTCCTTAATTCTCACCTATAAAAGATTAGGAAATGTGCATCCTCCCATCACTCTGGTTCTGAAACTCTCTCCTCTTGGGACATGACAAGAGATATCCAAGTCTTGCTGGAGCTCTGGTTTACAAAGGCTTTTACAAAGTAATAACAGAGGACCAAGGAATGCCTTTCAGAAATTTCCATATAAAAACCATAAGTATGCATATTTTTGTGAAAATAGAAACATGCTTATAATGTTCTATAGTGTTTTATTTTCCTATGGATAAAGATGTAGCATTTTTCTCTGCTATGATAGCTACTGTAAAGACATGCTAATTAGTACAGAATAAAGACAGATGAACTAGTAGGATGAAATTGAAGAGAACATCTGGTATAATCCAGGAAGAAAAATTCTCTCATGTGATGCTTTCTGTAATAAAGCACACTTACAATTACTCATTACCTTTATATACTATGCTCTATACACTTTGCAGATTGCTTTATATATAACCATCTCCCTCTTTTTTTGTTTCACCAAGCAAGCAAGACATTGCTCCTCTCAACAAGTTGAAGGACCTACATGTGTGTGATATGTATGTGCATACTTTTATTTTTAATGTTTTAGAGATATTGAATATAAATATACAGTGAAATCAGTAATAATGAGGAAGCAATGGACCGTGTACTGTGAAACTTTGCTACCACTAGATGGAGAACTTGGTTTTAAAATAAACACTTGAAGACGGGAAATCAAGCCAACTGAAGTTTGCTGTCTGGGCAAAATTTGCTCATTTGGGTCGTATATTAGACTCTACTCTTTTAGTGGTCAATGTGGTTCAATTTCAAGCGAGGACATAATTTGCACAATAACTAAAGTTGAAATTAATACTCAGAAACAAACCATATTCTATTTAGAACTAAAATCCATTAAGTTGTCTGCATTAGAGTAAGAAGCTGACCAATGGAGATAAAGCCAATTTGTTATATTAGAACAGCTGAACTGGTGAAAAATATTAATATAGCACCGGCAATCGAAAGATGGGAGTAAAATCAAGTGAGGTCATTTTGTTTTCATTTTAACTCTTAAGGAAAGAATACTTGGAGCTATTTCAAATGGCATCTGGGTTAACACTATTATATATATATATATATATATATATATACATATATATATATATATATATTTTTTTTAGTTGACAAACATTAAAAAGTGGTTTTAAATCTTTTGATTTCCATCTTTTAAACAAACTCACCTGGACCTTCAGTTTTTTTGTTTGTTTGTTTGTTTGTTTTTGGTTTTTTTTGGTACTGGGAATTGAACTCATGACCTTGTACTTACCAGGAAGGCACTTATGCTGCTGAGCTATACGCCTGACCTTCACCTAGGCTTTAAAATCAGTGACCTATTTGTATTGTAATATTTTACATAAGCTTCCTCACCTTGCAAGTAGTCAAATTTAGACAGAAAAGTATTAATATTGCTTGGCATTATAATGGCAGGTGTTTGAGAAGTTATATGAAATTCTGTCAGGCGAAGTCAATAGCTTGGTGCTTTCCAATAGAGAATACGCTTTCAGGGTCTGACTCTGGCCCTCGTAGTTGAGTGTTTATTTTGAGAGCCCATGTTGGCATCTCTTTTCCACAGGAAAAAAAGAAGAATCTCTAAGAATAAATGGGCAGCATGATAGTGTTTTTGATGCCAGAGGAAATGCTGCATGTTTTGGGAAGTTTTTCCAGTGTTATTGCCCAAGAATGGAAAAGTAACTCTTGCCAAGATAATTCAACATTCTACAAGCATAACACCATATGTATATGGCAGAGTCAAAGTAGCTAAGAGTCTCAACTGTACTTCATAGTTTGGTGTTGATTGCCACAGTTAACTTTTTAGTAAATGGCACCAGTAGCATCCATATCATAAAATAATTGGAATGTTCATGAGCACACTCTTAGAATGGCTTAAAATTTTAAATTACTTTAAAATAATATTTGAGTACCTATCTTTGTATGATTCCATACAGGATGTAATTTCTACCGTAATATTCTATGTTTGGAATTATGTTTTGTGTTTTATATTATCAAGAAAATGACCACACCACATTGGACAGGAGTAAGAAAAGGCCCAACTGCCCTAGGAAACATGTTTCTCGAATGCCCAAGTTTAAGAGAAGTTCACTACTTTAGTGTTTTCTTTTGTTGGAATAGAGAAAGAGTACTTCTCTAGCACTTAGCTGAATCATCTGGAAAGATATTTTTCATTTTCTTTTAACCAAAATATTTTGTTGAGACCTAAAGATTATAGTGTAATTTACCTGAGAAGTTTCTCAGGATATCCAGTCTTGGAACTTCTACATTAGACCATGTACTTCAGAGTAGGGATTTCGTGACTCCAAACATCTTTAGTCCATGTATTATTTAATTCTGTATTTCATTATTAAAAGATAGGTCTAAAGAAACTTTCCTCCCCAATTAAATAAATTAATCTTTATCCCATTTGAAATGGTGTCAATTAACTATATGCATGAAGTTTTATTTCTTTATCTTAGTGCCATCTAAATATTATTTTGTTTTATGTTAAATAATTTAAGAAGCTTTCTGAGCTATAAGGAAACTTGAAACTAAGTGGTGTCTCAGTCATATCTGTATGTATGTTTTCTTAGGGAAGGAGTTGTTAGTATGGAAGAGGTTTTGTGTCTATTTACAGAGTCCAATGTTGGGAGTGACTTACGAATATTGCGGCTCAGATTTCATAGGATGGCAGGATATCATAAAGCAGCAGGATGGTCAGTAAGAAAATATCAAGGAGTACTGGTGTTAGCAGGATTCCTGGGGTGCTACGGGCTCCTTCTAGAGATTCTTTCCAGGCTCTTGGTGTCCTGGAAAGACACCAAGAAGACACCAAAAAGATTGGGCAAAACCTTTGCAAAAGGTAGTGAAGTTAAAGGTAGGAAAAGGAGGTTCTGCAGAGTGAGAGTGGGCCACTGAAAAGAGACAGCACAGTGGATACAAAGTCAATGGTGACATCTTTTGTGTCCCCCATTCCTCAGGCTCAGGTCAGTGGTAGACGTGCTGTCAAAAACCTGCTTCCTCTCAAACCAGAACTGAAGATAGCACCTTCTGATTGGCCCCCCAGTGCAGGGCTTGGGAACTGTTGTGCACATTTGTCCAGGATCACAGTGAATAACGGGTGAAGCTCACTTGCCCAGCTGACTGGCCATGCCCTAATTTCCTGCCTCACTGAGAGAGGTCTCCTTGCTTTTAGTGAATACATTGAAGACTTTGTTGAATCACCACTATAGAGCTGTAGGATTATAATTGAGTGCTCCACCTCACCATTCCTCTTCATAAAAGTCCCTGTCATTTCCTCCAATTACATATTCCTCCATGCATCTGACTGATATATTTCTATTTCCCAAAAAGCACATGGCTGTGATATGCTAATGTATAGCTGCCAAAGCTTTTGTTCCAAAGACTCTTTACTCGAAGCTTTAATTGACCAATTCATTCTCCAAGGTTCTGTGGAGATATTGTTTTCTGGCATTTCTCCAACTCACTGTGGTGGAGTTCCAGTATATTCCTATGGGTTCCTTTAAGTGGTTCTCAACTGTGCTTAAACATTGGAAGCAGACGAGGGTCTTTGGTTCCCATACTGAAAACTTCTACATTACTTGGGCTGGGTTGTAACCTGTGCACTGGGATTTTTAAAAGCTTCCAAGATGATGCTAATGTACAGTCATTGTGGAGAACCATGGCTCCACGATTCTATCTTACTGAAATTTTCTGTTTCCATACACAAAGTTTCCCTGTGGTCAAGAATTATGCCATGATTATTTGATTTGCCTTAGGGTCCAGTGCAGAATTACTTCCAGACAGCATATCCACGCTCAAAAGCAGTTGATGACATAAACCGACTTAATAGGAGTGAACCTAGAAAGAATCAGATTTGAGGAAATCATAAGAAGTTTATTTTAAAAGATTGATTGTGAGTTATAAGAGGAAGAGTGGCTATAATTTCAGTACTCTGGGAAGCTGAGGCAGGAGGATCACAAGTTTGATCCCAGCTTGGACAATTTAGCAAGACCCTGTCTAAAAATAATAATTAAAAAAATTAAAAATGACAATGTAGATAAATGTGAAGACCCCTGTATGTCTACCACTGAGAAGAAGGGAAGGAGGAAGGAGGTAGAGAGAGAGAGACAGAGACACAGAGAGACAGAGGCAGAGACAGGCAGGGACAGAGAGATGGAGAGATCGTACGTTGAATTATAGCATGAAATTTATACTTATGTGCAGAAGGCAAGTGAAGGAGAAAGTGAGGGAAAGTGAAAGCCACTGGGAAGAGTATATTTTATAAACAGAGGCAAAACACGGATTTACAAGCTTTTGAACTTTTAGAAGAGGCTGAAGTACAGCCCCATTAAAGATTTCTTTTAAATAGAGCACCAAAGTTAGCAGTCACATTACTGACCTAACTCAGAGCAGCATTTCAAAGGGAAGAGCTACTTTTACCCTTGACTTACTCCAGTACGAGCAAATCTAAACAATAAGAATAGACAATATTTACCAAGCTGAATCTCAAAGAAGTGTGAATTAAGAATGCAGTTAAGACGTGCCGAGAACCAATATGCCCCGTGGCTTTATTTCGTGAGGATTTGGTTCTCCATCTGTCTCCATTACCTTTTGCCGTTTCCCCTCCCCTTGACGCTGTTTTTGTTTATCGGTTTTGTAAAGCGTCCTCTGAGATACTTAATTTGAAGAATTCTAGAGGAAAGATTCAACTGAAAATTGAGGAAGTAAACTGAAATTTAAGCAGTGACCTTCCCTTCCCACAGACATGCACACATGTAACAGATTTATGTGCCTTATTGTAAACATTCTGCTACATCTTTCCTCCACCTGCTAGAGGGAGTTAGAGAATCTGCTTTTAACAAGAAAGATAAATGCACCAAATGTCACGGAGCCTCAGGGGGATCCGAGATGGTAAAACAAGTGGTTTAATGTTCTGATTCCCTTTTCCTAATGCATGCACTGAGTTATATTCTCAACCAATCTCTGCAACATTTGTACCAATGAATTAAGCCAGTAAGTAATCTTTCTCACATTTTTAGGCATGTGAATGATTTGGAAAGAATGATGTCAGTATATTATGCAGTTGAATTATATTAGGTAAGAACTGTGTATGCATAGCATAGCAATGATATTTACACAGAACTGATATCATTTCTAGGCTGCTTTCTTTTAATCGCTAGTTTTCTCTGGTGTTACTGTTTTCCACAGCTGACCTTCAACATCATAGAATAGAGCAGTATTAAGCACTGATGAGCTTCAGGTTGTTGGTTAATGTGCTTTCTGGGATCTCCCCACTTACTGTGATAGACATGAAATTTACTTGGAAATCAGACTGATTTATAATAGTCATGAAAGACTTTGACTTTGACCAAAGGAAGGAATGAAAGGCTGAAAATGAGGATGAAAGTCGGAAAGAAACAAGCAAACAAAAACATGGGAAAAGAAATAGGAAAGAAAAAAAAGGCAGAAAAGGACTGTTACACAGTGGAGACAGTGCATAGGACTGAGGACTTAACTCCACTGGAGGAAGAACCCTGGAGGTGAAATTTACCTTAAGTAAATCTTGGTAGAATTTTGACTGGTGAAGAGCAGTAATAATCACTGGTGCAGAGGTGATTAAATTTCTGAAGATGATTTTTCATTATGCGTAGTGTGTATCACGCCATTATGACACCCGTATGAGCAATGTACAGAGTACCTGCCATTAGTGCTTTGAAATTAGCAGGAAAGGGGTGCTTCTGAAGATGAGCCTGACGCATGCGCTTTAAAGACAACACAGCGGTCCTCTCTTCTTGGCTATTGTGTCTAAAATTCCTGGACTGGGGTGATCCATACTACTTAATCTAATTCTCTATGTAATGAAGGGTTTTAGAACTATATTTAAGGAAAATGTGTCTGACACCTATTTGGTAAATGGGTTTGAGAAGGAAAATACTATAACAGTCCATGAAAGTAATAGTGAGGACAGAATGTATTTTTTTTAATCTACCATTTGGACTTTGTCCAAGAGGAATATTTAAAGAAAATTATTAAGATCTATAATTAGGTCTTTGATATTATAGTACAGTGAATAAGTACATTTAATTCATTTCAGTATGGAAAGTTATTCTCAGTTGAGATACATATGTGCACATATGTATGTAGACACATATACCTATATCTATATGTGTATTCATATATTTACTTACGCATGCCTACATATGTTTATTTATGATTTGTCAACAAATAAAATATCTTATGGGCTGGGTATGGAAAATATCAGGTAGGTCTAGTTAATGGCGATTGTGTAGTAACTTACTTTCACTAGTGCTTCACTATTTAAATGTTTGTCTCTCCAAAAATTAAAGCAAGTCAACATAGCCTGATTGTGAATTGTGGAGCTCATTTTCCTGAATGATCCTGTTAGCACTTGGTTCAATTACCTTTGAATGCCTTTCCACTTATAATCCAGTGAATCCACACTTTATAGTTCAAGATTCTAGGTTCTTTTTAACTTCATATATTTATCTACTCCTGCCACTCCACAAATGAAATCACTGGTCAGCTTGTCAGGCTGTATTCACATTGGCAGAACAAGCCTTACCTTCTTGTTTACTAAGTAGCATTGCTCAGATTGTTCTCCCTACCAGGAGTTATTTCAGCATATTAATGGTACCATGCCTTACAGAATTTTATACATTTACCCCAAGTAATGTGTTTGATTTATTTATTTTAAATATAATAGTAGTAGCAGTAGTGATGGCAGTAGTTTGCTGTATTGGGAACTGAACCCAATACCTTCACACCGAACTACATCTTCAGCCCTTTTTAATTTTTTGTTTGGAGATAGGATCTTCCCAAATTGTCAAACTGCCCGGGCTGGGCTCAAACTTGTGATTCTCCTGCCTTAGTCTCCCTAAGTTTTTGGATTAAAGGTATGCACTGTTATACCTGGTTCTTCTAGTTATCAACTGCCAAACATCCTAATAATTAATTCTTTATAGGTTCTATACTCTTTATTCAAAAATCCACAAATAAATATTAAGCTTCTTAATTTAAGTCAGAAGATCTGTGGGGAACCAAAATAGCTTTTTACAGAATGGCAACTGAAAGGTTTCAAACAGGAAAAATTTGAAGTTTAGCTATTCCCCAAAACCCTACAGTCTCTAAACTTATTTCTGAGTGTATTTCAGCAGCTTATTTTACGGATCACATGAATGATGTGTGTGTGTGTGTGTGTTTGCACACACACACATGCCACACTTTGCTACATATGCTGAATAAATATCTTCCTATGTTAAATTTTGGAACTTAACTCAGTGGAAAGCATCATTATCTCAAAAACTATATACTGAGATTGTCTACCCTTCAATTAAAAAATATGTTGTCATTGGTATCAATTTGCTTACAATCCACAATCTACATAAAATGCAGTTTTTCTAAGTAGTCATGTGCTTACCTCAGCCATTAGGATTTTCATGTTCTGGAATTTGCAAGAGTTGAGTACGTGTAGCTGTTGGATTAATGCCCTTCTTGTCTAGCTTTATTCTTTCATTATACAAATATTAATTATCCACTTTGAACTCATTAATATATTATGCACCAGATACTCAGGGACAGGAAATACCTCTTAGTCATATTTTTGTCTCCTTGCATGTTGAATAGATTCAGTATCTGTTTAAAAAGAGAATTGAAAAGTTTGCAGTAAAGAAATACACTGATACCTGTGGCACTCTATTTCTATTACTCTGAGTCTGTTTGCCACATGGTTGTTAGTATATCAGGATGTAGTATAGATAACAACATTTAATTTCAATTTTCATCTGCATATTCAAACTGAAACTCAGTCTCTGTAATTGTTTTTCACCGGTGCTGAAATATGTGTTTATTATTCTTATGGATATCGGGTTCTAATATTTGCTCAACCTTTTAATCTGGTTTATTGGAACTCACTCTATCCTGTGTGTGTGTATTTTTATAAAGCAATCACCACTGTGACACATTTCCTAGTTGAGTACTTCAGAAATGCTCAGGGCACATGTACATGTAATCAAAGTGTTTCTTAGGATACAAAAATTGCACTTCAAATCAATTCCTAACAGTTTTATTGTGTTTTTTTCAGTCCATGGCCACATAAGGGAAAGTGAATAATAGTGAACCAATTATAAAATCATATGTCACTCCGGTGGTGATGAAAAATGGGCTAGACACACAATGTCATCAACGTCACTAAGTACAGACATTCCATCAACTTAGGAACTGAGCAAGTATTTCTAGGCAGCCTGACTTGCTTAATGGCTGTCAGGTGTGCAGTGAAAATTTGGTACTCCCTTAGGGGGTTGGCAATAATCCATCAAGATTTACACTGGAGTACCTTTCAACATGCATAGATCATCTGGCAATGTCTTAGGCCTGGTACAGACAGTTGGATATTCAGTGAATTGAAATGATTAAGTAAGGCTTTGCTTCTGCACAAGAGGCCACAGAGGAACTCACACTCATCAAACCTTTCTATTCTTTTATTCTAAAAGCATAAGCAAATAGATACAGCAGGAATAAAATTATATCATAGTCTTATGGGAGCAGGTCTACAGATATTTAAAATAAATGCAGAAGGAAAAAGTTTCTCCCCCAGAGTGTAGGAGCTGTGGATGCTTTTGGAAATGTCTGTCTATTCTACCTAACCTTTAAGCTATGTTTTAATGTTCTTGTGCCACTCTGGAAGAGAGGATGCCTCTATGTTTTGTATGTACTGTATTGCTGGGAAAAGGCAGAATGGAACATTCCAGTTATCAACATAAGTACTTGTTGATTCCACAGCAGATATGCACAGTTACCTTTATTTACTAAAGAAAGGAAACAATGTTTGCAAAAACGTTTTTCTCAGCACATGTATAAGCTATTTGTAGAATTTTATATTGATTTTCAAACCATTCTATTCCACAATTCTTGCACAGTTTAGATATAATCTAAAAGTATAAATTTAAGTAGAAAACACATCATGTTGACAATATTTTTTCTTTTGGTCCTATAGACTGAACCAAGGCCTTCACACTGAGATACATCCCTAACTAGCCCTTTTTTGGTTTTAAATTTTGTGGAAGGGTTTCTCTAATTGTCTAGGCTAGGCTGAAACTTGCACTCCTCCTGTCTCAGCCTGCAGAGTAGCTGGGATTATAGATATAGCATAACCATGCCCAGCAGAATGACCAATCTTTGAAAACATAGTCATCAAATCAACAATATAAATAACACATATCATTATTTTCCTGGCTGTATAATCCATGCCCTTAATTGTAGTCTATATTGTTAATTCTTCCAGTACTTTATTAAATGGGTACTATTTTATCCCCATATTTTATGGATAAGGAAACATATTTAGAGCCCGTAATTAATTTGTGAACGTATATAGCTACATGAGTAGAGATGAAATTTGAACTCTGGCTATGTAACTCCAGAAGCTGTTCTGCATCCCGAAAATACAGACTCTTTCTTGTAGAAGTTGCCAAGATGATTCCACTCTTTTAGTAATGCGGAGACATAGAATTTACTCTAAAATGTCTAAGTGTATATAAATTACTTGACTATTCCTTCTCATTGGAATTAGTACCTGCACTAAAATTGTCATATTTAGCAGATGTGACTCAAATGTCACTATTGTATTATTTTATTTTATTCATCTAAAAAGTAGTGAATGGAAAATAATTTATCAGTGCCAGAGAAACATTGCTAAAATAAACATCACTTACCTTTCATGACATCTCAGGCGCAAGGATGCACACTACAAAGGAATTACATAGGAAAAGCTCTTTGAAACAGCATAACATTTGACCAAATTCAAATCAAGGCTGTGCAGAAAATTCCTTTCTAAAAATTGAAACAGTTCCATCAATTTGTATCATAAAGCTGAAATTCATCTGATATAAAAGTTTTATTTCCAAGAGTAGAGTCTGTAACAGTCATGGCAAGCCTATGGCACATGTGACACAGCAGGGTGCTTATATCATTGAAAATCCTAACTTGTTCTCTCTCGCTGGTCTATAAACTGCAGACCAAAGTAGCCGCAATGTCTATTTTTGTTATTACATTCTAAATGGTTGCATTTTAAGGAGTTATATGTTTATCTATATAATATCCTTGATTTTTCTTTAATTCTCAAAGCCTGTAATATATTCTCTCACAACCCCTCAAGTACTTGCTAAGTGTTCCTTTAAGAAAAGCATGGTAATGCTTAGAATAGTTCATAATGAGTTGATATGTGATTGAGAATTGCAATCCAACAGTCCTTTAGAAGCCTTTAGAAAGTTGGACGCAATGACCAGTAAAGTCTCTATTTTGTATGGAGAATCTTATAAAGCAAGGTTTTATATGTATCTATATTGAAAGTAATTGTGGCCTAAAGCAGTGATTTTTAAATCACTTCCTGCATCATGGGTCTTGTTTTGAAATCTGTAATTCCTCTGCAGATAAATGCATCAACACACTGAAATGTCCATGCACTTTCAGCAGAATCTGACTTCTCCATTTCCTATGGAGGGAGACTCTAAGATGACAGATTTAGAACTTCTACTGTGTCTTTTGACAAAAGGTTAGTTGTTTATTTAGATTAACAATAAAGGCAAAATCCATAGAGACAGAACTTTCCTATTTGCATTATCTGTCTGCTTTCCTTTTAGATAGAGGAAATGAGCTGGCCTTGAATAAGAAATTTGTTGATAGATAATAGTTTTTCTTTCCCCTAAGTTTGAATCTGAAGTTATTTAGTGGCTCTTCTTCCTTCGATGGCTAAAAGATCTTTTAAAAAGTAAATTATAAATATGGAGAATGTAAGAAGCTACATTAAGTTTCCCCAATTGGATTGCCATCCTTCATCTTTTGTTTGGATAGTAAAGAAGCAAAATATTTATGTCAAAGTAAAACTCTTCCTAGAGCTTTTAGGACTTTATTTAATGCACTCCAGCCTCCCAGGTTTGGCTCCATCCTCTGAAGCTGAAAATAGCTAACAAATGGCTTTCCCGTGCCGCCTCAGTTGTATTGTATTTCTCTTCTGCTTGTTGGCATGCATGATATAGGAAGCTGACATCATATCTACTAAATCCTTCTCTTATTAAGGAACTTATTTTAAGTTTCTTTGAGTCATTTGTTTCGTCTTATCTACAAATAGGCTACTCCTGGATGAAATCATAAATAAAATTTTCTTCAAAAATTAAAGTAGTAAAAAGGCAAAATATCTGGAATAAGTGGTCAAAGTCTAATCCACTGAGACATAGTGGAAGCACAGGACTATACCTTACTGTACTGGCACACATGTATGTCTCCCAACATGAAGGAAACTATAAGAATGCCAGAAGACTGTTCCAAAACAAAATTTACATGGAATCTATTTTGGCCTTGGGGGAGAATACAGGAAGACTGATTTTTTTCTGATGAAGTAAATTTTCTCAAAATATGAAGAGATCATCATTTTGCCTAAGGTTAAATGGGGAGAAATCTGAAGACACAGAATTTCTCTGAGCCCTAGGAGAACTAATGTACCTCACACTTGACTGCACAGCAGATCAGAAAGCCTTAGGGATATATGTGGCTGTGCTCAGTAGGGGTAGTTACCTGCTTCCGGTCCTAAAGCCATTGTGTAACTTGAGGAAGGCTCTGAAGCTCAGCACACGTTCATTTGCTGAATTTTGGGTGAAGTTATTATGGAAAGCCCACGTGAGATATGAAGATACAACAATAAGCCTTTGTCCTTAAAGAGCTTACAGTGGAAGGGGTGAAAGAGAGGTTGTACATGAATAATTCCAACAGAATGCATGATAGAATTTCTGAAATTAAAAGCAGAACTCGTACTCAAATTGTAGTAGCAGATGTGTCCCAGAGTGAAAGAACTCTTCCAAGAATTTTTATTGCATTCTGATCATTTACTCCTTCAGTGACTTTTTTAAGGCCCACATGGTTATTCTAACATATTTCAGGTTTTCAGTTTTGGTTTTGCCTCAGGAGATACCCATCTTATATCAAGCCAATGTTTAAAAATTTTAAGTCTCCAGTATATGAATGCCAATTCAAAATCTCTGAAGTAAAATTAAGCTCTTTCCTTCTTAGGTCTGTAGTCAGAGACTCATTAAATATCAGGGCTCACGAAGTGAGTTTCCATGATCGTGGGGGAAGGACGATTATCAGTAGTACTTAACCCACTAAATCCAGTGGACACTTTCACATTGCTAGGTCTCTTTTTATCCTTCTCTGTATGATTTTTAATATCTAGCTCTTCACTAGCTCTGATATCAGAGCATAACTTTTTTATTATTACTTACTTTTGAAAAAGTAGCTACTCCAGTTGCCTAAGCCTAAAGTTAACTCTCCAGAAACTTTCAAAGTACAATTCTCTAGCTTAGAGGAACTCATTACTCTAGTGACACACATGCCACAATGTACTGCAATCGCCACTTGCAATAGCAAGTGTATCTCATGATTATCATGTTCAAAATTGAACTCAAGTTTTTTTCCATAAAACTTATTTGCACCCAGCAATCTCCATTTAAAGAATGCCACATCCATGTATTCGGTTTTATGCGCCTGAAATATAGGAACAAATTCCTGCATTTATTAACTATAATATCCCAAACACCTTCAAGTCTTGCAGATTTTATAGGTTAAACATTACTTGAATGCAATTTCTCTTGCTTTTTCTGAAGTGTTGTACACGATCTCAGCTATAGTTTCTCATTCTAGTGGTAAGTCCTTCTAATTGGTCTTTACATTTCTAAATACTAGTATTCATAAATACATTAACAAATATTACATTATATGTATGTTAACATAACATGAAATTCATAAGTATTCTTAGCCTCTAAATTATATAGATCTTAAGCTCAGCTGGATTTTTGTATTGTGCAATTGTAGTGTTTTTATACTATACTGTAATGTTATATGATATATAATTACATAGCATCATTTACTATATCAAATATTTTAACACATGACTTAATAATGACATATCATTTACTATATGAAATAATATATTGCTATATTGATCCATATAGTAATACATATCAAGAGACCCGGTCACAGATTCATGGATACCTTCCAAAACAATCCAATGAATGACTGAATGACTGACGGTTGATGCTTGCTCTGTGGAAGACCCTAAGGTACTTGAGACACGAAAACTTCCCAGGTAAGGTTACTGCCCTCAAGGCAGTCAGTCCTAAATTGCTTCATGTTGCAGGATTGCATGTAGAAAAAATTGTTGACCACATTCCTTCATGCCGGATAACTTTGACCATCTTTGTTATGGGCTGAGTGAGTTGCATCACCTCTCCTAAATTTACACGTTAAAGTCCTGACCCCTCCACATCAGAAGGTGACCGTAATTGGAGACAGGGTGTTTTGAAGTGTAGTGAAAATGGAAGAAAGCTATGTCAACGGGTCCTATTCCTGGGTGACTAGTGCCTGCAGAGGCTGGGACACAGACAAGTGCATCTAAGGAAGAAGGCAGCTGTGTGTGAGTCAAGGAGCGAGGCCTCTTCAGCCCTGCTGCATCGTGCTTTTGGACTTCTGGACTCTGGATGGCAAGAAAATTAATTGCTGTTGTTTAAGCTATTGATATTTTCACCGCTCTAGCAAATGATGCTTGGTCTCTTCTCTAAGTACTTGAAATCTACATTCTTGATATCCCAGCATGTTCTGTAACAATGCTAAATTTAGAATTCTTAATAACCGAAGCTCATGTGGGTTTTAAAATTGAAATAATTGTGTGTATAATACCTTCCTTAATTGCCTTGTCATCCAGCAGATACCAGTGCCATCTCCTGTTCCTACAGGTTGCTATTCCCTCTGCTCTCACAGTTCTTAAGTGATAGGACCTGGTTTAAAACCCAACATTTTGAGTCTCAAGCTTATGATTGTTTAAACAACTGCCTGAATTTTCCACTAACTGTACAATAAGCAATGCAGAATTAATTGTAATTGGCTTTCTTCATAAAGAGTGGTTAACACAAGAGGCTTCTTTTATTTGCTCTCATCAGTAGTTTAGACGTGCATGTGTGGGGCTGTGTGTGAGTCTGTAGCCTCTGGTGCCTTGCTGAAACATTTACAATCAACTGGAATCAAACACCTTGCAACAGTATTCTCCAAATGATGTTCATTAAATGAAGCTTTCTTGTCTCACAACCTAAAATAATCTTGTTTTGCAGAAATAAACAGGCACAGTGGCCTGGGGATATTCAGAGAAGATTCCACTACAGAAAACAGAATGGGGAAATTGTTAGTCTTTTTGCCTGTATGAGCTGTTACTATACCTTGTGTTTAAAATCACAGCATGGAAAACTCAGTTTATCAATTGTCTGAGTACTGAACTCTAGATCTTGATACTCTTTTTACTGACCTACTGTTAAAAGCTGTGCAGGGATGACTGGAAATCTGCCAATATTCTTTGTTATGAATGCATTTGGACATAATAATCAAATCAGAACTTCTGTTTGGGGTTTACTGAAGTACAATCACAGTTCTGAGATATTTCTGTATAAGGAATAGTTTCACATTTATTAATAGAAGACATTCTTTGCAAAAGGGTATTTTCTGTTAATTTGTTCATGTTAGCCTGTTCATGAAGAAACAGTATTTCAAATTTGTCTCAAAATTTCAGAAATAGATATCACCATAAAGATCAATAAAGACATCTAAGGCCTTTATCACACAGATCAAGTGTCTAGTATTTACTTTTTCTCTTTATTTAGAACTACTTGGTGCACTGGTCAGCAACTTCAATTTATTATTAATTGGTATTGGTTCAACCAGCTTCCTGGTACCTTAACATATGTGTTGAGGTTTGTTTTAAAATGTGGCAATGACCTACTTGAATTAATCCTTCAAGAACTTACATTTAACCTGCAAAAATATTACATGCATAAAATAGTTGTCAACACTAGCTGTTTTACATGTCAATAAGATTAGAGAATATTTCTTAATGTATTATCATGATTTGACCCTTCAAAAAATCATAAACACAGGTTAAATAACAGGTTCTTTATAGATTCTCATTTCCATGGATACTGTGACTATTAATCAGTAACGAAGATCCTTAGTGTGTGGATATTTTATGCCATATAATAAATGTGGATCTTTTAAGTCATATAATAAATGTTATATTATATATGATATATAATTCATACCAACAATATATACACTCATATATATGCTGGAAACTCCTAGTGCTCAAGTTTATAGACAATGGGGCAGAATGGTGTTTGTTAGAATAGTAGAGAAAACAATGACTTGTTATTTCTTGAAGTAATAGATGTAAGCATTTTTATAATTCATTACGTTTATTTTACTTGCATTAGAAAAATATAATTTATATATTAACTAATATTGTTATGGTAATTATTGCTTACAGCAAAAAAGTTAAATGATAAACTTATTTAAGTTTTAAGGGTGATATGAAAATTTGACAAAGCCACTGGGATAGCTTTACAATTTCTGAACTTTGGGGATCTGGAATAAAACAAGCACCAGAAGCAGGGTGTTGGCTTTAAGGATATGAAGGGTGGAGTAAGCTGAGCTGAAGGCTTTCTTTATTAACTTTACTCTCCCTAACCCTGGCTGAGGGAGCAATTTAAATCTGTGGGCACACAGATAGGTCGGTTCATTCTTTCATGGGGAGTTTCCAGCAGGTGGGTTATAAGGCAGGTATTGATTTTGAATGTCTCATTATACCAGCTTTTAGGGCATCAGAAATTTCAAGTTTCACTATGGAATGATGTGATTTTTATATGAAGCTGATCATAAGTGTGGTACCCGGGGAAACCTTCAAAGCCTTCTACTTTGCTTCTGATCTGAAGTAAAATATAAAAATATTCTGGTTTAGTCACTCTCCTTTTGCCAGGACACAATGCCTGACTCCTGCAACTCAAGGGAGAAGAGATTGATTTGGGTTCATAGTTCTTGAAGATTCAGTTCATGGTGTTGGCAGCCTACAAGGCAGAAGCAGAATTGTGGAAGAGTCTGGCAGAGGGAATCTGCTCCTGTCCAGGAAGCAGAGAGAGGAGGAAGAGTGGGGAGAAAGATGCACCATTTCAGGTCACACCCCAATGGCCTGCCTCATTAGAGGCGGCTCCAAGTCTGGACAATGCATTAACCATAGATTCATAATTAGACCAGTCCACTGATGAGTTCAAGGCCTCCATGATCTGCTCACCTTCCCAAAGCCCCACTTCTGAACAAATGATCCTCTAAGAGGCACTGTGGAATTAAACCATCAGAGATTCGATATAAAAAGTGCCAGTGACTTTTTTTTTAAAGAGAAGAGAAAACAAAATGACAACAAAGATAAAAGCAAAACAACACAAAAACAATAAAAACAATGCAGAATTTCAAAACAAGATGATAGGCAATTAACATTGGTTGTTATATTGCATATTATTATCTTCAATGAAGTTGCTCAGATTACCAGATCTAAGAATGCAAGATTGATCAAACACTTGAAGAGAATAAAAAAATACAGTTGAAAACAATACCGAGTTTAACTAATCAAGATGGTAGGAATTCACTTTTAATGAGATGATGCCTCTTGTGTAAAGACTGCTAAGTTTCTAAAGAACACCTAAAGAAGAATCAAAAACAAAAGTTTCCTGGCACGATCACAACTGCAGGCTACTTGCCCTATAGGGAAAGTATTTATAGGGAGATTTTCATTTTCACATCGTGTTTCCCATCGAAACAAAGAGAAGTTTAATATATGAGCCATGTTTGGTTTTTATTAGAGTAGTTTTTCATGAATTAGTAGTAGAAAAAAGAAAGCAGAAATACTTTATTTGTTATGTCTTTATTCTTAAATATTTTCACTTAACATGTTTTTATATCCTTATATTAAATTTTTCAGAAATAATTTTACATAAGTATGACTCAATATATTCATCAAGTCAGATTCATTTCTCAAAATTCTTGTTGATGCTTAAATATACTTACCATATTCTCTATTGAAATTTCTGATGAAAAACACTATTCAGAATAATCATTTAGTCTCTTGTTATTTCTGATTTCTGCATTTCCAAATTTGTGAGACACTAATCTCTGTAGTAAAATGTAATCTATAATATAGCTTTTTTCCCTGTTCCAGTCAAAAAATCTAGAGAAGACTATGGGATGAAGACAGATGTGGTTGAAACAGGTATGAGTAGACACAGTTTTAAATTATTAAATATAACACTCGAGGTAGAAGAAATAGGTATTTTTACCTATTCTTCCTCAGTGTAGGCTTTCATGTTCATCTATGGTCTAATTTTAATGACCAGTATCTGTCAGACAAGATGAATTTGTAGCCACAATACTAACATAAGAATATGTGCATTCTTTCTTATTTTGACGGAAATATCTTTTCTTTCTTTGATAAGGAGAATGCTATTGGACCGAAGTATCTTTAATGTTATTATGTAAAGACTTACGGATCAACTTATTCAGAGTCTTATGACATAACAGATGACGGATTCTGTTAAAGAAAATGTCTGCTTTTATTCTTAGCCCTATCAATACAAAAGGTGATAGCAAAAGATTTCCTAATAGGGGATAAATGCTGTTACTGTGTTCTTGGATTCTATTTTTTAAATGTCTGTGTGGATACTCATAAAGGAGATTGGGCCAGCATCTCTATGTTGCATTTTTTGTATCAATACTTTAGACAAATGTTTTACCATAAAGTGATTTTGAGAGATTTCCTTCTATATGTACCTATGATCTGTGAAGTCTAACATCTTATCTATAATTCTTACAGAATTCTCTACCTTATCTAAAATGTTTGGATAGAATCACTGTGAAACCTTTTGAGTCTAATGCATTTTTTTTCAGGAAGATGCTTTTACAAATTATTTTTTCTATGGTAATATATTTAGACTTTGCTTCTATACAGGACTCAATTTTGTTAAATGGGCTTTTCTAAAATATTCATTCAGAATTTTAAATGCATTTTGCATAGAGTGATCAAAAATACTTCCTCTGTTTTGATGTTTATTCTCTTTTTCCTTTCTCAGTTTTTACACGGTCCTTTCCACTTCATTCATTTGTATTTTATCATGCATATCTGTTCTGTTATTGGTAAAATTTGTTAATTTTATTGAAAGTCTGTTTATGAGATTTATTTATTGGTCTCATGTCTAATTGGATTATTTTATGTTTTAATAACTTTGTACTCTATTCTCTCTTAATTTACTTGATTTTATATTTCTAAAGTCCTCACAATTGTTTTATCAATTAATGTTTTTCTCTTTTAAAAATTATTTGTGATATAGATATTTAAATCACCAGTTTTATTCTGTGATTGCATTCAGAGTAACCCATTAGCCTAAAGTGTCAAAAAAGTAAAACGTAGTATAGTATCCTGTTTTCATTATCATTCCAGGGAATTAGTTCTATTAATTTATTTTGTATTACCCATTTGCCCTGAAGTTTATTTAGGTAATATTTTCTTGCTTATGCGCCTCTTTAAAAAGTGACTACAATTTCTGTAAAATTGTAATTTTCTTCATAACTAATTTAACACTAAAATTAATGTTATTTGATTTATTTAAATTTCTTGTGGCTTAAAAATAGGACTATCTAAATGCTACACATTCACTGGGAAAGAAAGTTTATTTTTTCATTGAACTATGTAGGTGGATACGGAACCACAATCGTCTTTATTCTTTATTTCTTTAGCTCTTTTATACACTTTCCCGCACTTTGCTCATTACTCAGCATTGTGTCATGAGAAGTGTGTTAAAATATATTGATATCTCTTTATTTCCTTTTGCAAATGTAGTTTCTAGTCTAGAAAAGTTGCTACATTATTTATACACAGAAATTAATTAAGTAGGTCATCACTGGAATCTGTTGCTTTAAGCTTTATAAACCATCACTTAAATTTCTTTTTAACTTTTCCAACTGCATTTTACCTGTTATAATATCAAAATAAAAACTCTGGTTTTCTTTTTATTTGTATATCTATGTTTGTTTTCTATCTAAATTTTCAATTTCTAACCAGGATGAATTTCTTTGCATTATGGTGATTCACATATTGTACAGTGTCAAAAATTTGATTTTTCTGAACCTGGAAATTATATTTTAATAGTTGAGATGCTAATATTTGTTGGTATGAACAATATCCAGTCTCAATTTTTATTAATATCTTAAATTATATTTATATGCATTTGAAAATGTTACAATCTTTTATTCTGAATTCCAAGTGTATGAAAATAATTTCACTTTGACATACACATTCTTTTTAATTTCTGTACTTCTTTAAAAGACTAGATCAGAAATACATACATATATATATATACACACACACACACACAGCAAAACCACTGACATTGGAGATAAACAGTAACGTTTCATATAATATTGTTGACACGGCTCTTTGCTATCAATCATCCTATAACTTGAACTTTGTAAACCTTTGTAGATTTTTATAAGTGAAGCACTTTTGCCCCTCTGAGCCTGATTATTTTATAATCTGATTATTCACAGCTTGCTAATTTGTAATTGGACTTTCACAACTAGAAAACCTCCAGATTTCAGAAAAACTAATTTATTTTTTTCTTTGGTTAATTGTAGGGTTCACACTCAAAACACTGCAGTGAGATGACTTCTAGTGGGTTTTGTGCAGTGTTCTGGAACCAATAAAATATATTATTGATTGCTTAATGAAAAGCACCATGTTCATACAAATTCACTGTGTCTGGGCAGGGATACAGCTGCTACTTTTATTCTGTTTAGTACCAGGGTCTATTGCTACATATCAAATGTGTTTTAAATTAGGTTGGAGTTACCTACAGTGAACTTTGTTAGGCGCCCTTATCCTTTTCCTTTCCTGCAGAGTTACCCATTGCTTCTAATTTAGCCAAAGATCATCAAAATTAATTATGATTGAGTGGCTTAAAATGGAAACAAAGTGTAAGTCCTTCTAACTCTCTGAAAGTTACGGAGCAGAATCATACATTTCATCCTGGTAGTGGGTAAGGCCTAAGCAAACTGATCAGATAGACAAATTGAGTTGGGTGATTTAAAAGTCATATTTTCAGGAAAATATAACAGCGATAGTACAAAGAGAGCTGTGCTTGCTAAGATCAAATGAAAAGTGAAAATATTTTCATTTTATTAGAAGTTTTGAGTAATACTTTAAAGATATCACCAATGTAGCATAAAAACAAGTGGGAGAGTGAAAACAACGTGAGGTTTTGTCATCTAATTTCATGAATGCAGGCTTTTGTATGACCTTAGACACTGTCAAAAGATAATGTAAAAGTGTTTGTATCAGTCAGAAAAGTATAGGTTTCATATGGTAACAAATACCACTAAAATCTGTGCTTTTGAACAACCAAGATTTATTGCTCACTTATGCTAACACTTAGTGCAGATTGACAAGAGACTCGGTTCCCACCCTTAATCCAGATCCAAGGCGATGTCAGTGGTAGAGAAGTCTCAAAACTGTCACAAGCAAGTAAATGCCCCAGTGCAGAAAGGTCACATTCCTCTTTTGTTCACAGTTGATTTACAAGGCCTTATCCCCACACAAGGGACCAATAATTTCAATCTTTACATGTGCTAGTCACTAGGGGACCAGCTAGTAGTTACTGAAGAATCCTAGTAACTACCATAGTGCATAAAGATGAAATTGTGACTCATTGTTATTTGCAAAAAGATACAATTGAAACTTTAAACTTTTCTGTCATTCTTTAACAAAAACTAGTTTGAAACCCTTTGTCCCAGAGATCACCTTGAAGTATATTCAAAGGACAGGAAGATGCACATAATATACAACTGCAAAGGAGTGTACAAATTACAGAAACTGAAAAGGCACAGTACATTGGGATGTGATACCTAGACCACTTCACAAATAGAAACTAAAGGAAAAAGATCTTGAATTACAAAACTGTAGAGATGTTTTTGTGGATAATGGCAGTTACTGTTTCTGCATGTGGTGCCAAGAACACAGCACTCCAGATCATAGGTTTGAGAAGAGGTAGGCTAGAACCATAATGTGATGTAAATAGTAAGTTTCTACAGTTTGAGCGTAGCTGGAATGGTCAAGAACAAGTGTTGCAGGGAAGAAATGAGATTTCTAACTTTTTTCTAGCACTATATTTAAAATTAACATCTGTTATAGAACAGCCAGTGAAAACCCAGGTGATGTTTTCAAACATTCATCTGAGATCATATTGTAAAATATACTATGTGGTAGTCATTTGGGTGGACTGGTGCTGAGCCAGTGATCTGAAATGTCCCCCATAGCCTCATATGCTCAAATGCATGACTTCATGAAGGTGACTGGGTTATGGGGGTGCTACAGCTGACTTGCTAGTAGGAGTTAGGGTCTAGGTAGAGGCAGACCATTGGGAGAATTACCTGGAGAGGAATATCTCTCTCATGGGCTTCTCCCTTCTCTCTCTGGTTCCTGGCCACCACGGCATGTGCATCTGTCCTTTGTTATGCCATTCTACCGTGAAACTTCTGATTTGGAGCCAGCTGACTATGGATTATAAATGTAAGTCAAAATAAGCCTCTCCTTTCAGTTTTAGTTGTTGTGTATTGTGTTCCAGGAATGAGAAAGTGATTAAGACAGAGGAGAGGTGTGGAGATGCAGGCTAGAAAGGCCTTGGGCATTTCTGAGTCAGGTTTAATAGGAGATTCTGGAAAGAATTAAGATCAAAATGCAGGCAGAAATGTTCACATTAAAGACCAGGTCCAGGAGCTCTCAGTTGGAGACAAGGAATCCATTGGCAGTTGGACTCAAGACCATGTATATTAGGTTAGGCCAGAAAGTTTTTCTATGTTTGGTTCATGTCCTGAGACTTTTTGTGAGGCTGAGATTAAGGGCGGGAGAGCAATTAATTCAGCAGGATGAAATTTAAGGCAGCCCAATGTTAAGGCTGTGATGTGAGTATTGGTGGAAGTTTAAGCTCAGTTTACACTGAAAAAAAATGAACAAAAATCCCATTTGAAAAGTTTCAGTTTCTCCAAAAAGGAAGTGCCTACAAACTTGGACAGAGGAGAGCTTTGTTACTAAAAATGTAACATTAGCAAGAATCCAAGTATTTTCCATCAGAGCAATAGGAAAAATGTCTAGGGCCTCTCAGTGATTAGAAAGACCCAACCATTACAAACTCAATAGTGCAAAAGTGGGACTTTGCTTTGAGAAGAGAGCCCAGGTACGTGTTAAAAAAGAGCCACATATAAAATTTGTTCCATAGGATTCTTTTTATAGTCCTGAGCTTTCCTGGCAGTTGGAGGCCCCTTCAGGAATAATTAAGGGGGCCTGGATATTTCCCCAGCTGATGACAAACTTTGGGGTCATCAACATGGTGCTGGAGTTATCAGCATGCACAATGCAAGAGTAACAGTGTCATAAAGGCTTCCACCCTGATTTTAAGGAAGGCCTCTGAGCAAGAAAGTATGCTTCTGAAAGAGTAGTGCATAAAACTGTGAGAGGAAGTTAAAAATTCATTGGAGAAACCAAGAATTTGGAGACACCAGGAACATGGAACTTCTGAGAAAAGCAGGAGCTACCCAGAATCCATGTGGGCTGCAACAAACAATGCCCTAGGAGAAGGACTACCCAAGCCCTTTGTAGTTTACATCTTGTGCCCGTAACTTGCCCCAGGTACTGGACAGGAAACTATAAAATTCAATGTTTTCTGTGCTGCTTATTTGTCTTCCTTTGATCCCTTTCCTTTCTTTTCCTTTATTCCTCCCCTTTGCAATGGGAAAAGTTATACTGTGCCAACTTTATGTCATCACTGCTTAACCTTCTTTTAGATTTTTACAAGACTTCCTTGGTCAGACTTTTCCTTGACTCTTGGAGGAGAGTTTGGATTTCGACTTTTAAGCAGCGCTAAAACCATAGACTTTGACAACATTTAGAGGTGGACTAAATGCATTTTGTGCATAAAAGATACGCATGAGGTTTTGGACGTCAGAGATGGAAAACTACGGTTTGGAGCTGAATGTCACCCCAAAGTTTCATGCCCTTGGGGTTGGGGCTTGTGAAAATTGATTGGGTGCTACAGCTGATTTGCCTGGTTAGAGATGGATCATTGGTAGCATGACCTAGAGGTGTATCTCTTTCTCCCTGTCTGCTCCCTTCTCTCTCTCTAATTTCTTGCCACCATGATCTGAATATCTTCTACCATGCTACTTCTACCCTGAAGCTAGATGACCAGGCACTATAAGCATGAGCTGATATAAGTCACTAATCCTTTAAGTTATGGGTCTTTGATATTGTGTCCTAGAAATGAGAAAACAATTAAAATAATTGGCCCATATGTGTATTTGTTTCTAAATAAGTAGATGCTGTTTGTATGAAGCATATTTCATGATTTTTGAGCCGCTGTTGCTGATATGTGATATTCCAATCAAGTGCCTTTCTTCTCTATGATCAATACAAATATATATGTATATGTGTATGAGGACTGAATATCTTGAAGAATGGTTTGCTTTGATCTTACAAAGGACTTTGATTTACTTTAGTGTATTCTGATCAGTTTTTCAAATCAGTTCACATTGAGAAGTGGAATATGTTCTTAGGAAATGTTGAGATTTAGAGAAAGATAAATTTATGGAAAGTAAAGAAATAAAAATTTCAAGTAGGCTATAGTGAGACAAAAGTAAAGCTGCTATAAACCATTTGTTTCTACTTTTCCTTATTATTATTTGCCTATAGTGTGTGAAGCTTTATAGAAAACTACAGACCAAGTAAGACAAAAAGAACTCTGAGATGTATTGAGGGTTCCAACAAAGCCACAGATGAAAACATGAAGAGTTTGAAGCTTAAAGTAATGTGGTTGGAAAGGAAATTTCTTATAGTTGGCTGACAAGGATGGTGTGTTGCAATGAGTCACATTCCTTAAAATTTTACATCCACAAGGAATTTAGAATATGATCTTATTTGGAAATAGAGTCTTTGGAGTTGAAATTAATTAAGATGCACCCACAATGGATAAGGTTTTGCCCTACATTCATTATGATTGGATACGCATAAGAAGAGGAGCAGATCAAGGCAGGTGTACACAGGGAAGAGGACCATGTGACGGTGGGGCCAAAGACTGGGTTTATACCACCATAACTAAGCTACTTCGGATGTCATGTGAAGAAGAGATGAAATAGGATTTTACACTGGAGGCTTCAAATGCCTTGATGTAGGATTTCTAGCCTGTATAACTCTTTAAGAATAAATGTCTGTTGTTTCAAATTACCCAGCCTGTGGTGCTTTGTTATAGCCTATGTAGGAAGTAATGTAGGTAGCTATTTCTGGTTACCCTGCATTTGTGAATGAATGGCTAATTCTATCTTTTATGATTATGTAACTTTTTAAAATTTCTAATGCTAGTTAGATTCATTTGTTGATTTGTTGATATAGTAAGTGAACTGCTGCTACCTGTGTGTGTTTTTTATGCATGTGTGAAAGACAATGCATAAATTTGCATAGTACATCTGGATAGATGGCTTTATGAATTATTAGATAATTAATTAGTGCAACAAATAAAGGCGGTAAAAAATTATTTAATTTCTTGACAATAAAAACAAGATGGAATGACAGATGAGATCAGGTGCATTTAGGTGGTATGGCCATAGACCAGGATGGAATAAAAGAAGGAATACCAAAATAAGAGTCAAAAGATTAAATTCCTACTATTTACCTGTGACTTCACACCTATAATCAAACAATAAAAGTGTCAGACTTCCTATCTGATAGAATTATTTGAGAAATGAATGAACATACTTGACCAAGTTTGTTAAAGCATATAGTAATAGGAAACATTATATCAGAAAATCTTATAAGAAGGTCCTTGCACAAAATAAGTGTAAATTATATTTGCAAACTATATTTTCTAGTATGGTAGCAAATCAGTGTTCATTATGCCGGTCTTACTGACAGTGAAAATGTTTTTAGGGACAGAATTATTTTAATAACTCAGGGTGCCATTTTTAGAAGGTCCTCTAAAGTCATTTTGCAAACTGAGAGCAAGGACATGCAAGGCACCAGTACTAACTTTGATCAAACTTAGTACACAAACATGAAACAACTGATTCACAAAGCCTACAATATTTTTCATACTTCATGGAAATACCTCTTCAAATTTCTCTGTCAGTAATGAAAGTATCTGCTTTTGAAACAAAACAAGGACAGCATTGGTGTCAACCAGAGGTTCCCGAGGAGAACCACTGAGATGCCAGCCTATAGTCATCTACTGGTTCTTTTGATTGCAGTAGGGTGGGGGGCATGTTTTACATTTTAGACAGCGATTTCCCCATATAATGTGATAAAAGAGGGAAAGCCAATGATATTTTCATGTATGAAGAATTAAGAAACTTTACAAATATTGGTACATTTCAAGAGGCAACATGAATTGATTCCCATCATTTTGTGCACTGCTGGCATTTTGATACTTGCAGATTTTGACCTGGCCTGTGTTGAGCAGATACACACCCCACTGCACATGGTTTTCGAGGGTATTTCAGGTGGATACTGTTCTTAGCCATTGCCCTTCCCTTCCCATGCATGTCCTTCACCCGACAGTGTCACAAAAGGTGATTATCACCATGTGTACTGTTTATTTCTTTCAAATCATGCTCTGTACTTTATTTCTATTCATTAATATAACAGAAAGTTTATGCTCCATTTTGCACCTTTGGAAATTCAGGATTCTATATTATTTGTCTTTTCCTCTCCGTTATTTCTTTTTATTTTCCTTGATGGCTGAGCTGTAAAATGTAACAGAATCAGTGAAAAATCAATGAATTGCTCATTAGCTAAAATCTTTATTATATCTCTTTATTCTGCATATACTTAGATGAAGATAATTAAGTGCCAATGAATATAAACTGATTTTATTCAAAATGCAATTTTTAACCATTTTTTTATAATTTCGTTTTAACTGTATAGAAATCTTTTGTTTCATGTTTCATTGTTCCAGTTTTAGCATATATGTTGCTGAAGTGAGCACTGTTCTATGAATTTTAAACAAATTCTTAAAACTAGCACTATAATATTAACATATGAAAATATTGATACCATTAGCTAAACCTTAGCATCCACTAGGAGGAGCTGAGTGCTTTATCAAGAATATGTGAGATAAATGTTTTAAAGTATTAAGACATTGTCAGTTGGACTTAATGCTAATAAGTGTAATATTAAATTATAACCAACTGTTTGTCAATATGTTTAATAACTTGGGAATATAAAGTAGCTAGAAGCACACACAAGAACTTATTCTTTTCTTTTGACTCTGAAGTTATTATAAAATCATGCTATTTTATTTAGGAAAGTACTTACGATTAGGTGAAATTTGGCGAGAATCCTGAAAACAGTGAGAAGTCTAGGTAACCATGAGGATATCTAGGAGAAAGACTTAGAAAGAAGACGCAGTGAATATCACAAGAAGAACAAAAGCAAAACAGCAGAGGATGGGGGCACAGTCGCTGGGGGCCCCCAAGTTGTAGCCTCTTAGACTACATTTTACTCTTACTGAAATAGCAAGCCTGTGGAAGATTAAATGCCGAGATAACCTAACGTGGCCTGCTTTTACCATGTACTTATTTGTATTTTTCCCTCTTTTGTTACTCTTTGCCTACAAGAATAAAAAGTATTAAAAATACACAAGTGTATAACAACTTCAACGATCATCATACACAATAGAAAAACATTTATGTTCCTCATGATGGTTTATTACTTGTCAATGGTGTATAATATTCCATGTCTATGTATCAGTTTACCAGTTAATAGAGATTTGGGCTTTCTTCATTTTTTACTATTAGGAATAATGTTTGTAGATACATTCACATATAAATTTTTGTATGGACAAAAAGTTTAATTTATTCTTAGAATTCTGCCTATCAAAATTTTTATTTCTCTTGGGTAGATATTTAGAAAAGAATTATAGGATCATATGATAAATTTCTACTTAAGGAAAATTTCCAAATTGTTTTTCCAAAGAATCTGAACCATTTTATAATACCATTACAATATATAATTGTTCTAGGTTTTCCATGCCCTTGCCAACAAAGCTTAATGTCTGTTTTTCTAAACTATAATCTGCATTGGTTTCTTATCACTAAATAACAAGTTACCATGCATTTCTCAGCTACACACAGTTCATTGACTTACGGCTGCATAGGTGGGAAGTACCAGCAGGCTCATGGGAACTCTCTCTCCTCAGGGTGTTACATGGCCAACGTCAAGGTGTTCATGACTGTAGGCTCTTAGCTGAAGACCCTAGCAAAGAATCCACTTCCGAATACATCAAAATTATTGGTACAATCCAGTTCCTTGTAACTGTAGGTCTGAGCTCTCGGTTTCCTACTGGCTGCTAGCCAGGGAACAATTGGTGTTCCTCCAGTTCACTTACATTGCTTTTTATGTGACCCTACAGTCCTCATGCCACTCAGCAGCAGTGAATCCTATACTCAGACTTCAAATCTTGTGGAATTCCTCTCTCTTTTGACCAGCAGGAGAAAATTCTCTTCTGGACTCAGAAAGGTGGTAACTAGATTCAGTCTGATGGGATAATCTTTTTGAAGCAATATTTCATTATATACATAGGTTCCACTTACACTCAAAATAAAAGCATTATACCAGGTACTAGATCAGGATGAAAGTCATTAGGAACAATTCTTAGAATTCTGCCTATCACATAGGCATTTTAGTGGCTAAGAAATGGCACCACACTGTGATTTTAGTGTTTCATTTTCTTGATTAATGAAGTTAAGCACTATTTTATGAGCTTATGAGCCATTTATATATTTTCTTTGGTGAAATGTTTATTTAAATTTTTGTCCATTTAAAAAATTCTGCTGTTTTCTTAATACTAACTTTGAAAAGTTTTCTTTAATTATATTCTGAATACAAATTCTTTGTCAGAAACAGGCTTTGCAAATATGTTCTCCATCACTTGACTTGTTCTTTTATTTATTTAGTTGTGATGCACAGCAGGTTTTAACTTTGACAAGGGCCAATTTATTTTTTTTTTCTTTAAGAGATAAACATGACTGAAAATCTGTGTGACAGTGTGCTAAGGGAAGAGTTCTCAATTACAATGACAAATACTCTCAATTTCTGCAAACACAGCTATTGGGAATTTGTTGGAGATGACTTTGCCTATACAGATCAATTTAGAGTAGTTGTCGTGTTAACACATCAAATCTTCAAACTTTGAACATGGAGTTTACCACTTTTTATGCACTTTATTTCTTATTAAAGTTTTGAATTTTATAACTTTCACTTTTGAATCTTTTATATTACTTAAATGGAACACTTTCCTGAAATTCACTTTCGAAATGTTCATACTTAGTACATTAAACTATAACATATTTTTCCAATATTTCTTGTGAGAAAAATAAACATAAAGTTTGCCATCATAACCATTATTAAGCATGAATTCAAAGACATTAAGAATTTTCATAATGTATCACTATCACAAGAATTAATTTCACAACTCTTTTTTTACAGTTGAAACTTTGTAGCTATTAAATAACAACTCCATCCCCACCCCCGGAAACTACTGGTATACTTGCCTTCTTTATCATTTTGAACATTCTAAGTACTTCTTACAAGTGGAATCCCAATTGTTTCTATTGTAACTGGCTTATTTCATATAACATATAACATAGTATCTTATAACATAGTATAAGATAGTATCGTATAACATAGTATCATATAACATAGTATCTTCAAAGTTCATCTGCATTGTGCTATATGTCCAAATTTCATTTCAATCAGATGTCAAATTTCATTCATATACATATATGTGATAGATCACATATGTGAGGAATGTGACCTATCGTCTATCCATCTATCTTTCTATCTATCTAAATCACATTTTCCTTAATACTGTTATAAATATAGTGTGTAAACGCCTATGGGAGAACCTTATTTCAATATTTTTGAGTATATAACCAGAAGTGCAGTTGATAAAATATATGATGGTTCTACTTTTAATTGTTTTCTTTTAAAATTCATTTTATTTAAAATTCATCCTTTTAAAATTCATAAAATTAATCTCCTCAATTTTCGATATACATAATGATATCATTCATCAGAGGGAGTTTGTACCTGTACACGATATATCTTGAATCTTCTTTTGTTCCCATTCCCTTCCTCTCCCTTCAATCCCTCTTTCCCTCATTTAAACAAGCTGTTTCCATTTTTCCTTACATTATCTATTTTTCCTTTTTGCTTCCTTCTCCCCCTCAACCCACAGCCCTCATTTTCCTTACATTTGAATATTTTCTTCCCTTTTCCCTATATTTGCTATTGATTTTGGTCCTTATTTACACTCTCAGTTTCTCACAACAGGGAAACAATGAGATATTTGAACATATGTATTTGATTTACATCACTTAAGAATATGGTCTCAAGGTACATCCACTTAACTAAAAATGCCTCAAGTTTATCCTTTTCTATTTATAACAAAGAAATATTCCATTGTATAAAAGGCCACATCTTCTTTAGCCATTCTTACATTGATGGGCATTTAGGCTGTTTTCAACATTTAGCTACTATAAATTGTACTATTATAAACACAGGTATGCATATGTTTCTGTGGTATGAAGCTTTCAATTATTTCAGGAAGGTACCAAGAAGGGGAGTACTTGAGTCAAATAGAACCTCTAGTTTTAGTTATCTCAGAAATTAACACACTGATTTTTATAGTGGTTAGACGAATCCACACTCTCATCAGCAGAGGAGTAGGCTTCCTTTTTTCCTACAAGTCTGTAAGCATTTGTTAGTAGTTGATTTCTGGATAATAGCCTTTCTTTCTGGAGAGGAAATCTCTGTTTTAATTTGCATCTCTTAAATGATCAGTGATGTTGATCATTTTTCATATATTTATTTGTCATTTGTACTTCTTCATCTGAGAAGTGTTTATTCATTTTAGATGTCCATTTTTGGATTGGGGATTTAATGGGAGGTTTGACATTTTTTAGCTCTTTATATATTTGAGGTATTAGTCCTTTTGAGGAATAGGTGGCAAATCTTTTTCTACTCTATGGGTTATCTCTTCAAACTGTTGGTGATTTATTTTGCTGTGCAGCTCTTTTAAATAACATATCTCAGTTGTTGATTCTTTGTGATAGTTCCTGTATGATCAGGGTTTTGTTCATAAAGACTTTGCCTAGACCATGTATTCAAGAATTCTACCTATTTAATCTTAGAGCAGATTTAGTGATTGTATCATAATATTTATATTTTTAATCCATTTTGATTTTAGTTTAGTACATGGTAAAACATATGGGTCTTATTTTAGTCTTATACATGTCTAAAGCCAGTTTTTCTAACACCATTTATCAAAGAGGCTATCTTTCTCCCAGTGAATGTGTTTGGCTCCTTTGTCAAATACAAGGTGTCTGAGTATGATTGGAATTATTAAATCTAGAAGTTTCTTGGTGGATATTTTGGGGTCCTTTATATAGAGGATAATGTCGCCCACAAATAATGATAATTTAAATTCTTCCTTTCTTATCTTTATTCTTTTTATGTCTTTATCTTGTCTGAATGCTCTGGCTAATGTTTCCAGATCTATATTGAATAAGAGTGGTGATAGTGAACATCTTTGTCTTGTTCCTAATTTTGGAGTGACAGGTTTCAGTTTTTTGCCACTTAGTACAATATTGGCTCTTGGTTTATCATAGATGGCTTTTATCAGATTTAGTTAAAGACCATCTATTCCAATTTTCTGTAAGGTTTTTTTTATCATGAAAGGGTGTTGGGCTTTGATAATTTTTATGCATCTATTTTGATGATCATATGGTTTTTTACTTTGGTTCTGTTGATGTGGTGTGTATTACATTTATTGATTTGCATATGTTGAACCATCCCTGCATTCCTGGATTGAATCTTTCTTGGTCATAGTGTATAATCCTCTTGATTATTTGCTGCATTCTGTTCACCAGTATCTTACTTAAGATGTTTGCTTTTATGTTCACTAGGGAGACTGGCCCGTAGTTTTCTTTCTTGGCTGGATCCTTCTCTGTTTTTGGTATCAAGGTAATGCTTGCTTCCAGGAATGATTTTGGGAGCATTGCTTCCCTTTCCATTTCATTAAAGAGTTTGAGAAGTAGTGGCATTTAATCTTCTAAATTTCTTGTAGAAAACAGCAATGAATCAATCAGGACCTGGGCTTTTCTTATTGGTAGGCTTTTAATTACATCTTCAATTTTACTGACCGGTATTGTTTTATTTAGAATTTTTATATCTTCTTGATTCAGCTTTGATAATTCATATGTACCTCTCAATATGTTCACTTCTGTGTTTCCCATCTTATTTGAACACAGATTCTCAAATAGGCATTGATGATTTTCTGGATTTCCGCAGGATCTGTTGTGACTTTACCCTTATCATTCCTAATTACATAGATTTGAGTCTAACCTTTTTTGACAAGATTTTCTAAGGCTCTTTGAATTTTATTTAATGTTTCAAACAACCAAGTCTTCAATTTTTCTATTATTTGTATTGTTTTCTTTGTCTCTATTAAATTAATTTATGCTCTAATCTTTATAATTTCTTCCCTTGTGTGAGTTTTAGTATGGGCTTTTCTTGGAAACTTAAGGTTCAACATTAGGTTATTTATTTGAGCTCAATCTGTTTTTCTGATGTGAGAATGCACCTCTATAAACTTCTATTGTAGGATTGCTTTAATTGAGTCCATTAAGTTCCAGTATGCTGAATTGCCATTAGTGTTTCATTGCAGAAACTGTCTAATTTCTTCTTTGTCTGTGATCCATTGGTTGTTTAGGAGGATAGTATTTCATTTCTGTATGTTTATATAGCTTTTGTGGTTTCTTTTGCCATTGATTTCCACTTCATTGCACTATGGTCTGATAATAAGCAAGAGGTAATTTCAATTCCTTGGCATTTACTTAAGCATGTTCTACGAGCTAGTATGTGATCTGTTTTGGAGAATGTCCCATGTGTAGCTGAAAAGAATGTGTATTCTGATGTTGTGGGCTGGAATACTCTAAAGACATTTACTAAGTGTATTTATTCACAGGTTTGGTTCTGTTCTGATATTTCTTAGTTGATTTTCATGTAGTTGATCTGTCTGTGACAATGGAGTATAGAGATCCTCTGTTACAATTGTGGTATTGCTTATCTCATTTTTCATGTCCATTAACGTTTGTTTTATATAGTTGAGTGCAAAGGTATTTGGTACATATATTTGTGATTGTTTACTCTTTGTCTTTTTTACTTCTTGTACCAAGTATGTAGTTGGCACTCTGCTGTGTGCCACTCTGCCTCAGAACCAGCCAAGTACGGACTGAAACCTTCACAAGCTGTAAGCTAAATAAACCTTTTCTTCCTTCATTTTGGGTGTTGGGTATTTTGTCTCAGCAATGAAAGAAAAGTAACCAAGACAGAATTTGGTACCAGCAGAGTGGGGTCGTTGCTGTGACTATACCTAACCATGTGGTTCAAGAGCCTTTGGAAATTGCTTGTGGGAAGATTTTGGAAAGGTTTGGAGATGTCTGGTCAGAGCTAGGAAGACAAGAAGGCTGATAGAAATCCCCCCAGTAAAGACCAGGTTCGGGAGATTTCTGTTGGGAAGGACTGCATTGGTAGTTGGACTCCAGATGATGTATGTTATGGCTTGGCAGAAAGTTTGTCCACATTTTGCTTGCGTCCAGAGATTTTGCCTAAGATTGAGATTAAGGGCGGCAGCGAACTGATTAATCTGGCAAAAGAAATTTCAAGGAAGTCGAATGTTGGGGAAGTTGCATGGCTATTGTTGGGGGCTTTTAGCTAGATTTATATTGACAAGAGCAAAGAGCACAGCAGGATGATTTAAAATGTAGTGGGTTTGGCCAGAAGGGAAGTTCCACTAAAGCTGTGGACTGCAAAGATAAGGCTGAGGGGATATCTACTGCTGAGAAGGAAGGCAAAAAGCGCCATTTTCCAGAATGGCAGCAATGGCCGCATCAGGTTCCAGAATGGAGGCAGCATAGAGAATTTGCTCCTCAGAATTGGATTCAGTGTGCCCAGCAATCCAGGCACTCAATCCCTATGGCCAAGAGAGAGAAAAGTTTGGCTACTGCTCCAGGTGGCAGCAGACTTGGCATCATCCATGTGGCCCTGGCTTTAAGTGCAAGGAAAATACAAGATTTCTGAGGTTAAAGAGGCTTCCACCCAGATTTCAGAAGGCCTGGGAGGCCAGGCAGTGTGCCCCTGAGAAGGCAGTATGTGAAGCTGTGAGTGTGAAGCAAAAGGTGCCCCAGAGACCTCAGAAGTTTAGAAAAGACAGGACCGTGGATCATCTAAGGAGAGCTGCAAAGAGGGAGCAAAGCAAGCCTAACAGAGAAGCTATGGGAGCTGTAAGCACCAGAAATGCCATAGAGGTGGACTCATGAAAGCCCTTCGGAGCTCACAATGTGCCACAAGTTGCTTCAGATGCTGGATGTGGAATTACAGGACACAGTGTTAGCCCTGCTGGATTTTGGAACTGCTTTGGTCCCAATGCTCTATATTATCCTGTTGGCGCCTTTTGGAATGGTAATGTTTATTTTGTGCCTTCAAATGATAGAAGTGTTTAATTTTCATTTGTATGGGGGCAAAATGTTATGGTTCTAATATAAGCATGTCTTTGTATCTGGAAACTGGTTTAAAGAAATGTGTCTGGTTGCCAAGTTGACAAGGGGTGGAATGTTATGGTTGATACATTGTGTCAACTTTGGGAGTCCAGAAGTTTGGCTGAGAGATTCAGCCAGAAGCCAGGGCACTTTGTATACATCCTGAGCCTGTGGAAGAGGAGGGCATGGAGACCGTGTGAGAGCTACACATTCCCTGGGTGGGGATAGGCTGTTTACAATGTAAGGGAAGGAAAGAGGCTGCTTGCAGCCATTCCTCCTCTTTTGCTGGTTGTTTTTGCTGTACTCTGCTGCAATGAACGCTTGCCCTCTGCCGTGTGTCACTCTGCCTCAGAACCAGCCAAATATGGACTGAAACCTCCACAAGCTGTAAGCTAAATAAGCCTTTTCTTCCTTCATTTTGGGTGTTGGGTATTTTGTCTCAGCAACGAAAGAAAGTAACCAAGACGGTAGTGATCTTCTTTGTATTTATTGATGAGTCTTTATTTGAAATCTACTTAATTTGCATTAGAATGTCTACCATAGCTTTTTTCTAGGTTCCTGTCACATGAAATATTGTTTTCTATCCTTTGATTTTTAGACTGTGAATGTTTTAAATTAAATTTATTTCTTGTATACAATATATTGTTGGATCTTGCTTCTGTATCCATAATGTCAGTCTGTTTCTTTTAATTGGTGAATTGAGACCATTTACTTTGATGGTTATAACTGATAGGCATTGACTTATCCTTGTCATATTTTTTCCTGTTGTTGGTTCCCCTTCCTTCCCCTCTGTTTAGTTGCTTGTCTTATTTGGTGGATTCTTTCTATTGGTGTTCATAGAATTGTAGTCTTATTTCCCTTTCAAATATCCTTTAGAACCACCAACATTTGCTGGTTTGGTGGTCATAAGTTTATTCAGATGTTCTTTGTCGTGGGAATACCTTATTGTTCCAATTTTGAAAGATAATTTTGTGGGGTACATCAGTCTGGGTTGGAGGTCATTTTCATTTAGGACTTGAAATACTTCACTCCAACTCTCCTTGTCTTAAGTATTTGTGTTGAGAAGTCTGCTGTGATTCTGATGGGCTTTCCTTTATAGGTGATTTCTTTTCTCTAACAGCTTTTAGTATTTTGTTCTTAGGAAAAATTTCTGCAATCTTGAGTATTATATACCTTAATGTAGATTTTTAAAAATCATACCCAGTTGGAGCTCTATATGTCTCACTTAACTGCATGTCCAATTCTTTTTTTTAAATTTCATTTTAAAAGTAAAAGAATAAAAACTTATTAACAAACAGACACAAAGTAGCATAAGAAATAGTACAATCAAAACTGATTTACAGACAAGGTGACAGGGACTCAACAATGGTTGTTGCTTTACCGATTGATATCTTCGAAGTGTATATTGATGAACACAGATACAGACATGCAAAATTGGTTAATCATCTCAACAACAGAAAAGAAAAAGAAAAAAGAGAAACCGGAAAGCATTAACAAAGAGGCACAAAGCAGTACAATAACAATATGATCAGAATTGAATTATACACAAAGCAACACAAAACCAACAATAGTTGCTGCATTGAATATTGATATCTTCAAACTGTATGTTCAGGATAATGCATACAGACATACAAGACTGATTGAATAACCCGTCATCAACTATTCCTTAGCATTAAGTGACATAATACAATAGTAGAACCATGTTAGCCCTCTTGCACATAAGTATATACATATACACATACATACATTTTTGTCTCTTTCTTTCCTCCTTTCCCTCGTCCCATCTGTTCTTTGCTTTTGAACAGATTTCCTTCATGTCTCTTAGTTTCTGTTCCCATCCTCAGGTTCATACACCAGTGACAAAGTATGTTGCCTGCTCATGTACCGCTGATTTATTTCACTTATGAGTATGGTTTCCAATTTTGACCATATGCCTACAAGGTCCCCAAAACTGTCTTTCTTTATAGCTGAATAATATTCCATTATATAAAATGCCACAGTTTTTTAATCCAGTCTTCTGTGGATGGACACTTGGGTTGCTTCCATATTTAGCTATTACAAATTGCACTGCCACAAACATGGGTGCACATATATCAGAGTGACACGATGTTTTCAGATGTTCTGGGAAAATACACAGAAGAGGGATACCTGGTTTGAATGGAACCTCTAGACCTAGTTTTCTGAGAAATCTCCAAACTTCTCTCCACAGTGGTTGCAACTTTCTGCATTCCCACCAGCAGTGTAATAGAGTCCCTATTTCTCCACAGCCTTGCCAGCATTTGTTATTGGATGATTTTTTCATACTGGCCATTCTTACTGGAGTGAGATGAAATCTCGATGTTGTTTTTATTTGCATTTCTTGAATGACTAAGGGTGTGGAACATTTTCTCATATATTTATTTGCCATTTGTATTTCTTTATCTGAGAAGTATGTATTCATCTCAGATGCCCATTTCAGGATTGGGTCTTTGAATTTGGACAGGTACATGTTTTCTAATTCTTTGTATGTTCTAGATAGCAGTCCTTTCTCTGAGGGACAGCCAGCTAGGACATTTTTCCCAATTTGTGGGTTTTTTTTTTACTTTGCTGGTGATTTCTTTAGATGTACAAACACTTTTCAGTAGGATGAGGTCCCAATTATTGATTCTTTGAAGTGTTTCCCTTGCAGCTTCGTTCTTGTTCATGAATTCTCTGCCTACTCCTATGTCTTCAAGATTTTTACCTACTTTCTCTTCCAATAGGTTTAGAGTTTCTGTTTTAATGTTGAGGTCTGTGATCCATTTTGACCTGAGTTTGGTGCATGGTGATAGA